>JANAVB010034129.1:0-58572 GCA_029216955.1 Iris pallida
TTCAGGGAGCAATGAAGGGATGGGATCATCAGATCATGCTGATCACACTGTCTTCTTCAGACGGAGTGGAGGCCATATCACCAAGCTTGCAGTATATGTAGATGATATGATTATCACAGGCAATGATGAGCAGAGATCGCCCAACTCAAAGTAAAACTTGGCAAGGAGTTCGAGGTGAAAGATCTTGGCCCCCTTCGATACTTCCTTGGATTGAGATTGCTCGAGATAATGAGGGAATCGTTCTTTCTCAAAGGAAGTACGCACTGGACCTGCTTACGGAAACAGGGATGATGGGATGTAAACCAGCTACGACACCGATAGACCAGAAGTTTAAACTGGTAGCTGAAGCTGGAGAACCAGTTGACCGGGATAGATATCAGAGATTGGTGGGCAAGTTAATCTACTTAAGCCACACTCGACCTGATATCAGCTTTGCGGTAAGTGTACCGCTACATGCATGACCCCCGGAAGGGTCACATGGACACAGTGTACCAGATTCTGAGGTACTTGAAGGGAGCCCCCGGGAAGGGACTGATCTTTAGAAGAAATAATCATGTAGGCATTGAGGGCTATTGTGATTCTGACTGGGCTAGCTGTGCTGACGACAGGAGATCCACATCGGGATACTGCATATTTGTAGGAGGCAACTTGGTCTCTTGGAGGAGTAAGAAGCAGTCAGTAGTGGCCAGATCAACAGCTGAAGCAGAGTATAGAGCGATGGCCTTGGGAGTCACAGAACTAGTGGTTGAAGAATATGCTGACGGAGCTAAAGCTGGACCAGGGAACAAAGATGAAGCTATGGTGTGACAACCAGTCAGCTATTAATATTGCCAACAATCCAGTGCAGCATGACAGGACCAAACATATTGAGATTGACAGATTCTTCATCAAAGAGAAACTGGATAAAGGAGAACTAGAGCTGGGCTATGTTCCAACCAAAGATCAGGTAGCAGACGGACTGACAAAGGGGCTTAGTTCTATCAACATGATGAGAGGATGTGACAAGATGGACTTAGTGAATATCTTTCGCCCATCTTGAGGGGGTGTTGATATATATATATATGTTATTGGGCTTTAGTCCCACATTGGCTAGAATGATAGGAGAGGAGGCTAGCCTCTCCTATATATGTTGTTACTCCATTCAATAAATCACTTCAAGTCTCAACATTTTCCCCCAAGGTAGTTCCTTCTCGTCTGATGCTCGACTTCTCTTGGGTCGTTTCATGAAGGTTTGGCACAACGAAGGAAGTTCCTACTACTTTGACGTATGATTGCAAGAGTTGCGTGTGCAGAAAAAGTATTTCACCACAAAATTGTAGTAGTTCTGCAAATACATATTTGCATCTTCATTCAATTAAACATAATTAGAGGACAACTCTCTTCTAAACCTGGAAGCCAATATTCCATAATTCCATTTTAATCCCTAGGGTTGTAACCATGAAGTGGCACCTTACACATTTGTGTGAAAGAAATCAAATAGAGAACTTGCCTAGAATATTTCGTGTTAAACAAAATTCTCCCTTGGAATGTGTAGGCCTCAACCTTAATGAGGTTTAAGAAAGAATACAACAACAACAAAACCTTTATTCCAAACTTTTGGGCCCGGCTATTTGAATCAAACGATCATTAAATAGGAAAAGAAAAGAAAAAAACTAACATCTATAAAATGAACCATTTAAATCAAACTGGCATGTACGCTCTACACCTGTCATATATTGGATTCTAAGATCCATTTAATAACCACACCTGCAAAATCGAATATGATCTGGTATACAAGATCTTGAGTCATGGAAGGTAATAATCAGATGCAATCAAAAACTTATTAGACTCACTAAAGTGTTAAATTATTCCAAATATCTAAGAAGCGACTACAAATGACGATCAAACTAATGCAATGAGGACTGAAATTATGCAAAACTCTCCACCAAATGTAGTATGTACTGCATGATCACCGGATGATACTTCAAGAGGAAGCGTATTACATGAAAAGGAAATAGTATCATTATCTTAACAAAAAAGTATACTGGAAGGTATTTTAGCTATTATTCTATGTGCCTTTCTTATGAGGTCATCAGATTTCGTGTCAATCAAACCATCAAGCCGGATGGGATGGTATGTGGGGTAGGGTTAATTTGCAAAGGTAGCATTCTAGTCAGCCATATTTTTTTTTCCTTTACACGAGAACATGTGAACTTTATGTATGTAGTACCAGCGAACATCACTGGCATGTCAAATAAGTTTCAGATGCTGACATACTACAAATATTTGAAGCATGTACACAATACACATTCAGACCTATCCCGAATTTCGAAATACCACTGTGTATTTTTAAATGTATCCATAACATATGCAATATCAAGAAGAGCTTAAATGCCATTGTTGCTTAAAATGATTTTAAACTTAACTATGATCCAACCATCAAGATAAAATTTACAGCTAACTATTGCAATGAAAAGCATTTACGCCATTTCCAGCGAAACACAAATGTTAATTTGGTCGATATTCATGTCATCTGAGCATGAAAAATACTATACAGATCGCATTACTAGCACTAAACCTACTGATAGTTGTTGCAAACTGTGCGCAAGTCTTGAACTCCAAACCAACACACAGACAAAAGAGGTTGAAAAGGCCACATGAAGTTGATCATTATATATAGAATTGAATCAGAAACAATCGATAGAAACAGTTCTTTCATGTGAGAAACAGACAAAAGAACTGTTGAGACTTGAAGTGATTTTATTGAATGGAGTAACAACATATATATAGGAGAGGCTAGCCTCCTCTCCTATCATTCTAGCCAATGTGGGACTAAAGCCCAATAACACTATATATATATATCAACACTCCCCTCAAGATGGGCGAAAGATATTCACTAAGCCCATCTTGTCACATCCTCTCATCATGTTGATAGAACTAAGCCCCTTTGTCAGTCCGTCTGCTACCTGATCTTTGGTTGGAACATAGCCCAGCTCTAGTTCTCCTTTATCCAGTTTCTCTTTGATGAAGAATCTGTCAATCTCAATATGTTTGGTCCTGTCATGCTGCACTGGATTGTTGGCAATATTAATAGCTGACTGGTTGTCACACCATAGCTTCATCTTTGTTCCCTGGTCCAGCTTTAGCTCCGTCAGCATATTCTTGAACCACAATAGTTCTGTGACTCCCAAGGCCATCGCTCTATACTCTGCTTCAGCTGTTTCTGGCCACTACTGACTGCTTCTTACTCCTCCAAGAGACCAAGTTGCCTCCTACAAATATGCAGTATCCCGATGTGGATCTCCTGTCGTCAGCACAGCTAGCCCAGTCAGAATCACAATAGCCCTCAATGCCTACATTATTTCTTCTAAAGATCAGTCCCTTCCCGGGGGCTCCCTTCAAGTACCTCAGAATCTGGTACACTGCGTCCATGTGACCCTTCCGGGGTTCATGCATGTAGCGGCTTACTACACTTACCGCAAAGCTGATATCAGGTCGAGTGTGGCTTAAGTAGATTAACTTGCCCACCAATCTCTGATATCTATCCCGGTCAACTGGTTCTCCAGCTTCAGCATCCAGTTTAAACTTCTGGTCTATCGGTGTCGTAGCTGGTTTACATCCCATCATCCCTGTTTCCGTAAGCAGGTCCAGTGCGTACTTCCTTTGAGAAAGAACGATTCCCTCATTATCTCGAGCAATCTCAATCCCAAGGAAGTATCGAAGGGGGCCAAGATCTTTCACCTCGAACTCCTTGCCAAGTTTTACTTTGAGTTGGGCGATCTCCTGCTCATCATTGCCTGTGATAATCATATCATCTACATATACTGCAAGCATGGTGATATGGCCTCCACTCCGTCTGAAGAAGACAGTGTGATCAGCATTGATCTGCTGATATCCCATCCCTATCATTGCTCTCCTGAACCTGTCAAACCATGCCCGAGGAGACTGCTTCAGTCCATAGAGAGACTTCTTCAGTCTGCAGACCTTGCCTTCTGTCTGTTTTGTGCCGAATCCTGGTGGTATCTCCATGTACACCTCCTCTACTAGATCTCCATGAAGAAATGCATTCTTCACATCCAGTTGGTGTAGCTTCCACCCTCCATTGGCTGCCAGGGAGATCAAGGTCCTGACAGTGCTCATCTTCGCCACTGGTGCAAAGGTCTCGTCATAGTCGATACCGTACGTCTGACTGTATCCTTTTGCCACCAGTCGAGCTTTATAGCGCTCAACCTGTCCATCTGGGTTCTGTTTCACAGTAAAAACCCATTTACATCCAACTGCTCTTTTCCCTTCTGGCAGTCTCACCAGCTCCCAAGTGTGGTTCTTCTCAAGAGCTCCCAACTCCTCGTGCATTGCCGCTTTCCACTTTGGATCGTTCTTGGCAACCTGCCAATTGTTAGGTACAGTAATACTATCCAAAGATGCTATAAAGCTCCATGAGAAGAAGATATGATCATAAGAAACAAACTTAGCAAGATCCCAACCATATCTGTCCGGAGGATTTCCCGCATTGCTGCGAGTAGTCCTTCGTGTAGGTAGTGGTATGGGAGGAACGATATCACCTGAGGAGGGTGGTGGTGTAGATGAGGAGGATGGTGGTGTAGATGAGGAGGATGGTGGTATAGGTGTCTCAGGAGTTGGGACAGGCGCAGGCAAGGGACTTGGCACTGACACTGTAGGTACTGGTCCTGTAGTCTGCTTGTTGTTTCTCCTGTTGTAGGTCAGTAACTCCCCCTGAGCCGTAGGTGTAACACTTCTCGTCTCCTCCCTCTGTTCCGCTTCACCTTCATGTTCCTCCTCAACCGTGTCTCTATGCCAAACTTCTAAATCGGTTACCACCAGGTTCTCCAAGTTCTCTATCTCCCCCTCTCGCCTTATACTTGTAGTATGAGGCGTGTTATACGAAGTTCCATCCTGGCGGTAATATGGCTCATGCTCCCGGAAGTGGACGTCCATACTAACAAATTTCTTCTTCTCTACTGGACTCCAGCATACATACCCCTTCTGAGTTGCTGAGTAGCCCACGAAGATGCACTTGACTGCTCTAGGGTCAAGTTTTTCAACGAATGGTCTGTTGTCCTTCACAAAACACACACATCCAAACACCTTTAGTGGAAGTATTCCACTATTATTACCTTGTAATACTTCACATGGAGACTTCCATCCCAGGACTTTTGAAGGCATCCTGTTTATAAGTTGAGCTGCTGTCAACACCGCATATCCCCATAGGTGTTGTGGGACATTCATGTCGATCATCATACTTCTTGCGGTCTCCAGAAGATGTCGGTTCTTCCTTTCTGCTACTCCATTTTGTGCTGGTGTATATGCACAAGAGGTCTGATGCTGTATTCCATGTGCTGACAAGTACTCTGCAAGTGTCCTATTGGTATACTCCGTCCCATTGTCAGATCTCAGTATCTTCACCACTGCATTATACTGAGTCTGGACATATTTATAAAAGTCCCGAAAACAAGCAAATACATCACTTTTGTTCTTCATCAAATACAGCCAGGTGACACGAGATGCACAATCGATAAACGAAACAAAATACTTATACCCATTCATAGTGTTAGTAGCACATGGGCCCCAAACATCAGAATGAACTACCTCAAAGACTGAAGAACTCTTATGACCATTTCCAACATATGAACTCCTAGTAAGTTTTCCTAACTCACATGCATCACATACTAATTTCCTTTTATTTGATTTTGCATACATATCTGGATACAACTTATTTAGAGTATCAAAGGAAGAATGCCCATCCTCCTATGATGAAGTATCAAAGTGTCTTCAGTCTTCTGCTGCAGCTCCTCCATTCCAGCCTTCTCTGCCATAGACACCAATGCTGAGTCCAGTCCGTCTTGATCTAGGTACCACAGTCCATCATGCCAAGTGCCAGTCCCAAGTCTTCGTCCCGTCCCTTTCTCCTGGAAGATCACCTTAGGAATATCAAAAGAAACAATGCATTTTAGTTGGAGAATTATAGAACTAATAGACAAGAGACTGACTGGGAAGGATGGAGCATGCAAAACATTGGATAACCTTACTGAACCCGTACAATTAACAGTACCCTTACCGACCACTGGTTGGAAAGTACCATCCGCAGTCTGAATGGTGTCTGTCGATGCTAGGTGAGTGTACGAGGAAAACTTACTAGCATTTCCGGTCACATGCCGAGATGCTCCTGAGTCGATAATCCAGTCTGACATTTTAAGGGAAGACATAGATGCAAGAGCGTGAGACTCGTCAGTACCTTCTGATGGATGGGCATACATAGCGGCGTTGAAGAATGGAGTGGATGCCTCCTCTGCTACGCTCCTCCTGTCTCCTTCGATTGACGCTTTTTGCTTTCTCTCCAGCAGATCCAGTAGCGCCTGATCCTCCTCAGTAAAGGCGCCGCCAGCTCCTCCATTCCCATCTGCCACCAGCAGGTTTGCCCGATAGCCTCCTCGACCGCCTCGTCGGCCTCCTCGACCACGTCCACGTCCAGCATATCCTCGTCCACGTCCACCACCTGAGTCTCCCTCCTTAGGTGGTTTGGTACAAGCATATCGATGGTGGCCCATCTCCCCACAGTTGTAGCACTGCCGATTCTGTTGCCAGAGCTCTCCCTTGGATCCTGTATCCCCCGAACCGGTAGCTGCTAGTGCTGACTTCACTTCGGGTAAAGCACCTGTCGATGATGCGCCTGTCCCTGTCTGTAATCTGATCCGCGTCTCCTCCTGAATCATGGCTGAGATAGCCTCCTCGAGACTAGGGATCGCTGGCTGGGCGAGGAGTAAGGCTGTTCTCTGTGTGAATGCTGCAGTCAGTCCCTTAAGGAATTTCATCGTCCTCTCCTGCAGACACACCTGTCTCTCCTTGCACTTTGGGTCCCCGCAGCTTGCCCGTTTGGAATGGTGATCATAATCCAGCCAGAGGCGTTCCAACTCCGTAGCGTACTCCTGCACCGTCTTCTCGCCTTGTACGGTGTCGTCGATCTCCCCTTTTATCTGGAAGATCCGTAGATTGTTACCTATGCCATCATAGGTTCTTCTCAATTTCTCCCATACGTCTTTCACCATCTCAATGCCATCTACTGTGGAAGCAATAGACTGGACTAAGGAGTTGAGAAGCCAGATATAAATCACCATATGAGTGGATTTCCACTCGTCGCGTCCTGTCGAGCCCTCTTCCGGCTCTGTCTTCTCGCCTGTCAAGAATCCCTCCAGGTTCTTACCTGCAAGGGTTCTTCTCACCCGCCGTGACCAACTCAAATAGGTGGCTGGTCCATCCAACTTCAGATCGATGGAGGGTAGTTCTAACTTTGGCGGTGCTCGTGTCGTGCTTTCACCAGCCGACACCTTTATCAACTTCAGCAATGTCGCCACATCGTCAGCATCCAGCTTCTTGAGAATCTCCTCCATCGATGCTTCTTCTCGATCACTTCACACTTGCTCCACGACTCACGCTCGTCCTTGCCGTCCTCTCCTAGATCCGAATATGTCTGATTTCATCGGATCTAGGGATTATAGGCATCTCCTTGAGATTGATCTCAAGAACGAGCGTGAATCTTGTACCCGCAATAGCGGTACAATGAATCCTGCAGCCGTAAAAACGGTACAGAAACGAGCGTGAATCTTGTACCCGCAATAGCGGTACAATGAATCCTGCAGCCGTAAAAACGGCAGCAGCAGCAGCAGTTGCAGCCGCAACAGCGGCACAGCAACGCAGCAGCGCGGCAGCGGCGGCGGCGGCGCGGCAGCTGCAGCAGCAGCGGGGCGGCGCTCGCGGCGGCGGCGCGGCAGCAGCTGCAGCGGCAGCGGGCGGCAGCAGCTGCAGCGGCAGCGGCAGCGGGCGGCAGCGGCGGCGTAGAAGGGGGATTAGGGTTAGGGTTTGTGTGGAGGAGGGGTCTCTAACGGTATGCTAAGCAATTTTAGGCTTTGATACCATGTTGAGACTTGAAGTGATTTTAATGGAGTAACAACATATATATAGGAGAGGCTAGCCTCCTCTCCTATCATTCTAGCCAATGTGGGACTAAAGCCCAATAACACTATATATATATATCAACAAGAACATGCATCATTAATTCATAAAATACCTTCAGTATTCGTAGTACACGCGGAACACTTTGCTTGATCAGTCTGTGCTTCACGTCTTTGCAATACATCAAGCCCACAGTCTCAACATAGATTTCTACATCTTCACAGTCCCCTATTTCAACACAGGATACTAGGGGGGACTCTGTGGAAAGCTTATCTTTGAAATAGTTGCTATGTTCTAAAAGGATGTTCCTGTGAACGCTCATCCTCACAGAAATTCCCTCTTTTCCGGACAAAATGACCTTCAGATCACTGGTCTCAGGCTGGCCAAAGCCGACAGATATCTTTCTTTGCTGAGTCTCACTATTAGTTTTTGTTCTCTGATCAGGGGGCACTGCAGAAGTATCAGAAGCCAAACATTTCTGGTCTTCAGAAAGAACCCTAGACCTTGATCCAGGAGTAGATTTCTTTTCTGTTGGGGCGTTCTGAGCCTTCTGTCCTGAGGCCTTCAATGATGGAGGTGGTGATGTTTTCTGCTTTTTGGTAGGCTTGATTCTTGATGGTCTTCTGGAATACAACAGGTGAAGGGCAACACCAGAAACCTTCTGGAGTTACTGCAATTGGCACATTTCTGATCTTTGTTTGGCCGGGCTCGACCCTTCTAACTCTGAAATCTGCCATTACTAAATTTTTTTTCCCTATTAGATATAAACAACACTTTCGGCGGTTAATATGATCTCTTCTCTCTTCAAAAGATTACAAATCCTGCACATAAGAGTTTCAAGTTTTAGAAGTTGGAAAATTGAAGAGGGAATAGTGCAGATAGAGAACATTATGAAGACTTATTTTAACAGGCAGTGACTTTTTAGTAGCTCCTGCATATAAATCCAAATTAGCTGTAAAAACAGGGTTCATCATGCATTTAATCCAAACCCTCAAGTGACTATGAACTAATGAGGGGGACCAATGGATCCATGGTTCAAGATCAACACATCTTTTATAGCACAAACTGACTGTGGTTTCTCGCCACATGGCACATGAAAGTTCAAATTTTGCACATATTATGATTTGAGTTTTTTCATAGAATTTAAGGGAAAGAAACAGAGATGAACCAAAGTCACTTTCAAGTCCAACACCCAGAAAATAACTAAATAATTGAAAGGTTATACAAGGGACAGACGATGAACTAGGAAGATTGCAGAACCCGAATCATGACATTTTCTTCCTTAACCTAAAGTCCATCCCATGTTTAAGAATTTCCACTGAAACCATTACTTTTTAGTATGATGCATTGGATCTACAAAATGGCATATAAATTCCAAAAAAACATAGGTCCTTCAGAAACTTGAAGACATATCATAAAGAAAATCATACTAACACGAGCCAGAAGCTCAAAAGGATCAAAATCCCACTCTATAAGAAGTAGGCAATCTTACAAAGAACAGGACCATCAAGTTGCTCAACAACGCTTCCATTCTACAGAAGATCATAAATGTCAGAAAATTTTCACGGGTCTTATAGAAAATCAAAGGAAATACCACAAGGCAAGGCCAACAACACGAAAAAAAAATCATCCTTGCCTGAAGAAAAGGGAACACCCAGAAACTCAGTGAGGATAAAAAAACCAACTCTGATACCTAGGTAATCTTACAAAGAACTGAACAAGATGGTGCATCCAATTTATTAAAGAAAATAAAATGTGATGGCTCTCTCAGAAAAGGATCAAAATATCAACTTTAGGAAGTGGGCATCTAGAAGCAGCACAACAACAACTAGCTCAATGCGTTCAATCTACAAAATAGGCATAAAAAGCCTGAAAAATAAGGAAACATCACATGGCAAATCCAAAACCAACAAGTTCATCCTACCCAGAAGCTCAAAAACAAAATAAAACTCTAATTTCTAGGAAATGATTCATCTTAGAAAGAACAGAATGGCACTGAACTTTCCAAAATAAATGAACCTACCCCTGAAGAAAAATGAAGACCCAGACGCCCAAAGGGATAAAAATCCCAACTTTAAGAACTGGGTGATCTTAGAAAGAACAAAAGGAATTGTTCAATGCATTCAATCTATAGATTAGGCATAGAAAGTCTGAAACTTTTCATGAAATCAACGAATCACCACATGGCAAAGAAGAACATCCTGGTAATAAAAAAAAAATTAGGAACTGGGTCATCTTAGACTTAGAATTACATACAACTTTCCAAAGGATAACCACCCTAACCTGAAGAACAAGAAAAACCCAGGAGCCCAAGATGATAAAGATGCCAACTTTAAGCATTGGGTGATCTAAGGACCCAAAGGACTTGCACTCATCTATAGATTAGCATAGAAAGTGTGAAATTTCTCATGAAATTAAAGACCATCCTGATATAATAAAAATAGGTCCAATCTTAGGAACTGGGTTATCTTACAAGTTAGAATGGCATAAAAATCTCAACTTTCCAAAGGAAACCACCCCAACCTGAAGAAACAAGCAAATTCCGGAAGCCCAAGATGAAAAGATGCCAACTTTAAGCACTGGGTTATCTTATAAAGACCCAAAGGACTTGCTCGTGAAATTAAAAGAACTGGAATGGCATTCATTCAAAATCTGAACCTTCCAAAGGAAACCACTCCAACCTGAGGCAGCAAGCAAGGACCCAGGAGCTCAAGATGATAAAGATGCCAACTTTAAGAAGGAAAAAACTCACAGTGAGGTCCCTTGAAGCTCTTTTTCTCCACATCTCCACACTCCCATGATGGGATCAGCAAGCCCCTCCTCCTCCCATGTCAAGCATGCAGCCCATGGAACAATGATGGGCATCTTGAGTCCCCATTAGAAATTTAGAATCCACAAGTCAAGAGCAGGAGCAGGAAAGAGAGTGAATGATTAAAAAGCAAGCAGGTGAGGGACTCTCTCTCTCTCTCTCTCTCTTTAGCTTTTCCAGATGGGTCTGTTCTTGCTTTTTGCCCCTGCTATAATCCCAGCAATCCTCTTAACTCTACTCTACTACTCTACTCTCACTCCCTCTCTTGAAGTCTCTACAGCACAGAGCCACAGAACAGCTCCCAAAGACCAGAGAGCATCTATCAGTCCTCTGTTTTTTCGAAGGTAGTTGAATGACCAAAATGCCCTTAGTTGTTGCTACATAGGGGGGGTGTCAAGTT
The DNA here is from genome assembly GCA_029216955.1 of Iris pallida. Taxonomy (NCBI): domain Eukaryota; kingdom Viridiplantae; phylum Streptophyta; class Magnoliopsida; order Asparagales; family Iridaceae; genus Iris; species Iris pallida. The sequence goes on from JANAVB010034129.1 coordinate 11,157, forward strand.
GGCACCAAACCCTAAATTTCTACATAGGGGGGTGTGAGTTCGTACGAAACCCTAAATTATTTCATCTTTGACTTGCATGTGGGCCCACAGGAAAGTGATTGGGTGTGGGATTAGCTGTAGTGGGAGTGGCTGGAGAAGGTGAGGGTGTTGAATGTACTAAATTCTCACTAGAGATTTGCTCACTTATTGCAGATTATATCCCACTTGTTGCAGATTTAATAGCTTATAAATCGGAATGAGAAAAAAAAAAATTGAGTTATTCTCCATTTATTTTAGTATAGTTTAAGGTGCACCTCAACATAATACATAAAAAATTTCAAAAATCGTAAATGACTAACCATCAACGCTTTTGACCCCTCTTATAACCAAAATATTATGCACATTAAATTATGGTAAAATAAATAGAGTACAACTGAAAAAAAATTCTAAACAAAATTCTATGTATGCAGATCAAAAGAGTTCACTGTTAGTCATTAACGATCATCATTAAAAATAGAAAAAATTTAACCATTATAATAATTCTGTAGAAAATAACTTAAATTATGGTTAAATATATGACAGGCAACTCAAAATTTACCAAAAGAAGATTTAGAAAAGAAAAGACATCATGATGTTGGATTTTATTAAATTATGGCAGCATTGTTTAGAGCATCTCCAACCCTATTGTGAGTTTAGAAAAAATGGTTGCCACATAGGAATGACAAACTTTCATTCCAAAAATTCTTCTCCAATGCCAATGTAGAATAAAATAAGAAGTTGACATGGCAATGACATGGCAAGGAGAATGTGAAGTTGGTTGTCTTAGACCATCTCCAATGGTGATTTCTAAAATTGAGTTCTTATCCTACTTGGCATTGTACTTTAAGACCATCTCCAATGGGGGTTTCTATCTTCCCTATTTCTATGGAAGAAATTCATTTTAGAAAAAAAAATTTCCAATGGTAGTTTCTATCACCATTTCTATCCTAGGTGACAATGATGTAGGATGGAAACTTTCTAGGAGGGTTTCTACATGTAGAAACTCTCATAGAAATTCTCCTATCTCTCATGACAATTATTGTTGGGCCCCACATCATTAAATTAGTCCTTTTACTATGTGACACATAGGATAGAAATGGAGAACCATTGGAGAACATTTTTGTATATCTAAAATTTCTATGTAGAAACTCTTCCAACTAGGATAGAAATCTCCTTAAAGCACAATGCCAAGTAGGATAAGAACTCAATTTTAGAAATCACCATTGGAGATGGTCTAAGGAGATTTCTATCATAGTTGGAAGAGTTTCTACATAGAAATTGTAGATATACAAAAATGGTCTCCAATGGTTCTCCATTTCTATCCTATGTGTCACATAGTAAAAGCACCAATTTAATGGTGTGGGGCCCAATAATAATTGTCATGAGAGATAGGAGAATTTCTATGAGAGTTTTTACATGTAGAAACCCTCCTAGAAAGTTTTCATCCTACATAATTGCCACCTAGGATAGAAATGGTGATAGAAATCACCATTGGGAGAAGTTTTTTCTAAAATGGATTTCTTCCATAGAAATAGGTGTCACGACCTGCACCCACTGTGAGGGTACGAGAATGTAACAGCGTCCAGCCTACGCCGCAGTATCGGCGGTAGAACGCTGTTCTAGGTCATGAACTATAACTAACATTGTAATGCCTGTGGTTCGTATTACGTATTTCTGGAATACGTGTACGTATTTTCTTGTATTGCATGATTTTCTTGCTTAATTTCCCCTGGGCTTGGTTTATTCTTGGTTTGGGTTGGCTTGGTTCGGTTTGGGATTGCTCTTGGTTCATCATGAACCAAGGGGTGAACTCCCTACCTACCACCACCACTCATATTTATTACCTATTCTTCTTCTCTCTCTTCATTAATCTCTTCTTCTTCTTCCATTTACTCCCTTCACCTACCAGAGAGAGGGAGAGAGAGGTCTAGGCAAGTGCAACTTGCTTCCACAAGAGAGCCCATTTTTATTGTTCCATTAGCTTCTCCTCATGTTTCTAAGACACATTAGAACTTGTCATTTTCCATTTTGAGGCTTTAATTTTTGTAGATCTAGAAATTAGTTATTTTCGGATTTTGGTAGTTTTGATCTATCAAACTTCTTTGTTTTCAAGTTTTGATAGTTTCATGTTGTAGAGAATTTTATTCTACCCAATTTTGACCTTTGAAAAGTTGGATTTGGACTTGTTTTGACCAAGTTATGGACTTTTGAAGCTTTGGGTTCAAACCATGGAGTTCTTGCTGATTTGGAGAAGACAGTGAGCAGTGTGCACGAGCTTTTTAGCTTGTGCCACTGAGCTGCGCGTGCTCTTTAGCGCAGCGCAGTCTGACTCATATGCTGCCTTTGGAGGCGTATGCCTTGCATACGCAGACTTGGGTGAAAGGAGTCGTATGGACCTCATACGCTGCCTTGATGAGGAGTCGTATGGACCTCATACGCTGCCTTGATGAGGAGTCGTATGGACCTCATACGCTGCCTTGATGAGGAGTCGTATGGAGTACATACGCTGCCTTGAAGAGGAGTCGTATGGAGTCCATACGCTGCCTTTTGGAGGCGTTTGTCTTGCATACGCTGACTTGAGCGCAGCCTGACTTGAGCGTAGCCTGACTTGAGCGCAGCCTGACTTGAGCGCAGTCTAACTTGAGCGTAGCCTGACTTGAGCGTAGCCTGACTTGAGCGAAGCCTGACTTGAGCGTAGCCTGACTTGAGCGCAGCCTGACTTGAGCGCAGCCTGACTTGAGTGCAGCCTGACTTGACTTGAGCGCAGCCTGACTTGAGCGTAGCCTGACTTGAGCGCAGCCTGACTTGAGCGTAGCCTGACTTGAGCGCAGCCTGACTTGAGCGCAGCCTGACTTGAGCGTAGCCTGACTTAAGCGCAGCCTGACTTGAGCGCAGCCTGACTTGAGCGCAGCCTGACTTGAGCATAGCCTGACTTGAGCGCAGCCTGACTTGAGCGCAGTCTGACCCTGGCGCAACCTGATGTTTAGGCGTAACTGGACCTGACCCTACTTACCCTGGCGCAACTTGGCTAATGCCACTTGTTGGCCATAGTACCCCTTGCTCCCCCCTTGGCGCATTATGTCCCCATATTCCCCTTTTTATGATTTTTGCACCCATTTTAATCCTTACGCCTTTTGATGTAAACTCGACATGAACCCGATGTGATCATGACATTATTTATGAATGTTAATCGGAACAAGGCTTAGTGATGGAATTGCATGATTAGTGACCCGCCGTGGTGTACTCTTGACAAGTAATTTGACATGATAATTCTTGATGGTGGTCCGTTGTGACGCACCCTTGCCTTGATAAGTAATCTTGATAAGCAACCCGACATGATAACCTTGATACGCTGTTACGACGGCTAACCTGACATTTTAAGTGAATTCTTGACACCGCGGGTGATTGTATTGAATATGCTTGTATAAGCAACCAGTCTTGTCTCGCATTATGTCTAGGACATGTATCCCTGGTTACCACGGTCAGGGATTCATACCGAATCTGACTAGGTTAATGACTAGATTGATCAAGTAGAGCATATAGAGAGGAATTCCGGCTACAAGTAATCCCGTTATCTGGGCGCCTTCCTTGATGGACTTGTAGCCTGCCGACGAGTAGGGCACATTTCCAGCTCACTGTTATATGGGGCACTACATGAAACGATTACTATGCACACTGTCATGTGTTGCATCCAAGTCACCTAACAAGGCATGATAACTCTAAGCTTGAACCTTGCGTCTGGATAACCTGGATAGTCTGCAGGGCTTGTGGCCGTAGGCGTACCTCATTGCATCTTGCTAGTAACTAAGCTTGTGATAACCCTAGTTAGTTAAGTATCAAGCCGTACTCTTTGCTTGGCCGTGAATGATGGATGGAGTCCTATCTTGTCTAGTCTTGCCCAGATCCGGTACATGGATATCTCCGGACATGCTTGTTTATGCTTTACTTTATCGATAATTGGTTCGAGGCTAAGTTCTGTTCAGGTGAAGGGTTACAACCCCGGTCCTTGTTTGGTTTACGGGTTGTAACTTGGTTACCGGAATAGTCCTTTAGTTATCTTATCGTTTATCATTCTGTTTTCTTTAACTCATGTCTTATGTTATTTCACCTATGATTTATGTGCTGACATGCTGGTTTTAGTTCTTAAGTGAAGCCTCCTTTGTGGCACTTGCTCTTTCTGGGGTCTGACCCAGCTGGTTTTGTATGGCCAGATTTCGGAGCAGCTACCAAGGATCTCCCAACCTTCCTGCCATATGGTGAACACTAGAAGGAATCCCGGCAACGAGTGGGTTTTATTTTGCTCTCCCACTCCCTTGTAAAAATATTCTTTTGAGGCGTTTAGCCGCCGAGCCAGTGTTAGCTCGTGTACATTTTTACTTACTGTCTGCCTACGGGCTGTAACATGATTGGCAACCTAGGGTTGATCATGTATGACTGAAACTCTTGCTAGTCCTCACATTTTGTAACGACTAGCTTCATGATCAGCCGAATATGTAATATTTGGGACGCCTTACTATTGTATATTTGGTGATCTTACATCTTGTAATATTTATTTACTTTCTTGTGATTGAGATACTAGGCTTGTTCTTGACCTTAAGAGACTGATGGCTTGTAGATAAACCCTCATATATCTAGACAGCCGTGACCGTATGGTGAGATAGATTCCATTTCATTATACGTAGCTGGCTATGTCTGCCCCCGCTCTCCAGTATTCTGGTTCTGGGGCGTGACACGGTTTAAGTGGTGGCCCATGCAAGGTCTTGTAAATCAAGATATGTGAGGGTTTACCGAATAGATGTCTCAATCAGTACTCGCCCATGATCTCTGCTCGTACCCTCTTGATTCCTGAAAATTCTTGTCCTGATCACATGCTTGTAATCGTTGATCTGTCCTGGTCCTTCCTTATTGTTCCCATGTCGTCTTCTTCAGCGGCATTGAACCTGGACCTGCCGATCAGCAAGGCGGATCACCTCCCGTGGACCAGCAGCAACCAGAAGAAACAGCAGTACCAGCCCCCGAGGCCATTGCCGCCTCAGACCCAAGTATTCCAGCAGCAGGAACCCCAGTATGTCCTGGTCCAAGCTCAGACTCAGAATCGGCAGAGAGATATCTGTGTCCTATTGTCTTGCTTTCCGCCGTCGTTATACGGGACACATGTCATGTTTCATGTATCCTAATTACAACGGTATATCCCGGGCCCGAGCCATGTCCTAGATCATTCGAAAACGGTTATTGGTACCAACCTTTTCGTATGAGGAGAGGCCCGTGTCCCTGTTTGACCAAAGAGAGAGACCTCAAGCGCAAGACTATCAATTTAGTTCGTGTTGCTTTAGTTCATCGCTCTTCGGGTGAGTCAACGTGGGAGCGTGAGGATGATATCCGATCGCGATATCCCGACTTGTTTGACTCGTGAGGTATAATGTCTTCTTATGCCTCATGCCTTCGATTCCTTGCTTGAATGAGTGATTGTCTGCCTAGTTATAGCTTGCATGTGATTAATGTAGCTTGTCATTGCTCCTCTAGCCTCTTGATTAAATTCCGAAGACGGAATTCTTTTAAGGTGGGTAGAGTTGTAATGCCTGTGGTTCGTATTACGTATTTCTGGAATACGTGTACATATTTATTCTTGTATTGCATGATTTCCTTGCTTAATTTCCTCCCTGGGCTTGGTTTATTCTTGGTTTGGGTTGGCTTGGTTCGGTTTGGGATTGCTCTTGGTTCATCATGAACCAAGGGGTGAACCCCCTACCTACCACCACCACTCATATTTTTACCTATTCTTCTTCTCTCTCTTCATTAATCTCTTCTTCTTCTTCCATTTACTCCCTTCACCTACCAGAGAGAGGGAGAGAGAGGTCTAGGCAAGTGCAACTTGCTTCCACAAGAGAGCCCATTTTTATTGTTCCATTAGCTTCTCCTCATGTTTCTAAGACACATTAGAACTTGTCATTTTCCATTTTGGGGCTTTAATTTTATAGATCTAGAAATTAGTTATTTTCGGATTTTGGTGGTTTTGATCTATCAAACTTCTTTATTTTCAAGTTTTGATAGTTCCATGTTGTAGAGAATTTTATTCTACCCAATTTTGACATTTGAAAAGTTGGATTTGGACTTGTTTTGACCAAGTTATATGGACTTTTGAAGCTTTGGGTTCAAACCATGGAGTTCTTGCTGATTTGGAGAAGACAGTGAGTAGTGCGCGAGCTTTTTAGCTTGCGCCACTGAGCTGCGCGCGCTCTTTAGCGCAGCGCAGTCTGACTCATATGCTGCCTTTTGGAGGCGTATGTCTTACATACGCTGACTTGGGTGACAAGGAGTCGTATGGACCTCATACGCTGCCCTGATGAGGAGTCGTATGGACCATATGCTGCCTTGATGAGGAGTCGTATGGACCTCATACGCTGCCTTGATGAGGAGTCATATGGAGTACATACGCTGCCATGAAGAGGAGTCGTATGGAGTCCATACGCTGCCTTTTGGAGGCGTATGTCTTGCATACGCTGACTTGAGCGCAGCCTGAGCCTGACTTGAGCGCAGCCTGACTTGAGCGCAGCCTGACTTGAGCGCAGCCTGACTTGAGCGTAGCCTGACTTGAGCGCAGCCTGACTTGAGCGTAGCCTGACTTGTGCGCAGCCTGACTTGAGCGCAGCCTAACTTGAGCGCAGCCTTCTTCAGCTTCTTCCTTAGGAGTCATGTTGACGTAAGATGAACATCAAAGCTGAATTTTCTCCCTGTTATATAACAGAGCTTGCCGGCGGTTCATATTCCATCATAAATTGGATACAATCAGTCTCGAAAAATGAAGAGTCATCATGACATTTAATAAGTTCATTTGCATGTTTATCTTTTTCAAAGTATTTCAAAATTTTGAAGTTTTTTCAACTTTCGAAAACTTTGAAGGGGGTTTTGTAGGCCTTAAAAATGAACAGTCACGCTGAGTTGATCAGAACAAGTCCAAAAGTCACGCTGAGTTGATCAGGACAAAATTTACAAGTCACGCTGGGAGACAGCTCATCATTTGTCAGAGTATCATTATGACTGACAGCACGACAGTCGAAGAATGTCTTCTCGTATGCCACGTATGCACAGAACTCGAGAGATCACAGCCGACTGTTGCGTGACTTTCGAAATCTTCTTCAGCAAGACTCAGCCTTCGTCAAGTTGGCGTACCAAAAGAGCTCCTTGTCATTTAATGCGACTGACAAAGTAATCACTGTCAGAGATTTTGTGTCAGTCGAGGCACGTCGAATCAAGACAGCTGGCAGTCCTGCCTCAATCGAGCGTGGATTATGTTCCTTCCCAAAGTCTGCGTATATTTTGAGCTTTTTGTCTCAAGTTTGCGTTGATTCTGAAGTTTCCTTCCTTAAGTCTGCGTGGATTTTGAAGCTTTTTGCCTTAATTCTGCGTGGATCCTGAAGCTTCTTGCCCCAAGTTTGCGTGGATTTTGAAGCTTTCTGCCCCGAGTCTGCGTGGATTTCGTCTTCAACAAGTCTGCGTGGATTTCATCAAATTGGAGTACGTGGCAGCCATGCCACTGATCTCTCGTCTGCGTGTCCTGTAACTTGCACACGACTCATGCATGATTGCCATGTGTCCAACAGTTACAGGCCACGTCCAGTAACTGCTCACAACCTTGCGTATGTTAAATCCTGCGTGATTTTAAACTAGGCAAAGGCTGTGAAGACAGTTATCTTTTCAGTTATTTTTGACTCTATAAATAGAGTTCTTTTTCTCATTCATTGTACAGATACATAGTTATCTACTGTCAAAATTTTGAGAGCTTTTCTTATTCGCATAGTCCAAGGGATAAAGCGATCGTCTTCTAGATCGGATTCCTACAGTTGTAATTTTCCCAGAAACACAATAAATAAAGTGAATTTATTTATGGAAAACAAATTGGCGACTCTGCTGGGGAAATCCATCTCCTCTTCTGAGATGGCAACAACTCAATGCGACACTTCGTCAATCGGCTCGACGAAGAAGGTGATGACGATCCAATTCGATTAACTCACCTACGAAGAAATGCAGTGGGCTAAGAGTGGCAAGCCCACTTCAGCCTCCATCATCACTGCCAAGTCGAAGGGACACTCTGTCTATGTCCCTAAGATTCAGTTGGCAGCCAGTGGTGAAGTCTCTGCCACAGTGTCTACTCCTAACACTGGCAAAGACTCTACTGCAAGCACGCACACTCTTGTGCGCTCGAAGATGACAGCATTCAAAAGTCATGCTGACAGTACTGGCTCCTTAGCTAAGTCTGTTCCAGCATGCAATCTCACATCCAAAAGTCACGCTGACGGTATTGGCTCCTTAGCCAAATCTGTTCCAGCGTGCAAATTCAATCCCAAAAGTCACGCTGACAGTACTGGCTCTTTAGTCAAATCTGTTCCAGCGTGTATTTCCAAAGTCAAGAAATACGCTGACAGCACTGGCTCATTAGCCAAATCTGTTCCAGCGTGTATTTCCAAAATCAAAAATCACGCTGACAGCACTGGCTCCTTAGCCAAATCTGTTCCAGCGTGTAATTCTAAAATCAAAAGTCACGTTGATAGCACTGGTTCTTTAACCAAGCCTGTTTCAGCGTGTACATCATCTAAGAAGAATAGCTCTTTAGCTATCTCTTCCTCTTTGCCAAGTTCTACTAGAACTGGGGTGGTCTTCCACACAAAGTCCCTTCTAAAAGAGATAACTCTTTAGTTGTTTCTTCTGCTCCTGTAGTTTTTACTTCAGGAACAGCTTTGACTGACAATTTTGTTAGTCAAAGAAAAGAAGATGGTCTTTTGACTACTCTTCCTTCTGGACATTCTATGTCTCAAAACTTGAATAAGTCTAAGAAGAAACATTCTGTAATGTCTTCTTTTACGACTTCTTCAAATTGGGCACAGAATTTGTCTATGAAAGAGGGTCTGTTACCAACTCCTAATCAAGGGGTTGGTTCAACTCTTCCTTCTCTGCAAATATCCAGATCAATGGAAGGAAAACTCCAAGTTTCCAAAACCAATGTGTTACCTCAAACTGATTTAAGAACAAAACTTAATCAAATCCGTTTGGGAAACACTTCTGGTGTTAAGAAACCACATCAATCGGAAATAAAAATAAAAGATCCGGATGCAGAGTATGCTAAAAATTATGTGGCTCATATTAATCACTCCCTATATAATCAAGAGCCATCAAGACCCAGGAACAAGAAATATACTCCTAAAAATATACAAGGAGTGTTCTCTGATGTACTTCAATCTTCACAAACAGATTTATGAGAACACCTTCAACAGAAGAGAAGGAATAATTCTGTGACAATGGACCATGCTGAATGTGACTTCCAGCCAAAAGTCATAATTCAATACAGATGTCAATCAATGGTTCAAGACTATGTTGATCATGAATGTGACTTCCAACCAAGAGTTACAATGCAATGCAGATGTCAAACTAAACGACAATCTGTCTTCAATCGAATTCAGTGTGAACCTATGCCTGATGAAGATGAGCCTTTATTTGCTTCTGTCAATATGACCTCTCGGGATACTGGGGGTAGAGCTGATAGTCCAGATGGAGTATATAGAGGCACAAGAGCAAGAGTCCTGGTCTCTAGTCAAAGAACTTTGATCTCTGAAGATGATTCTGAATTCCTTGGAGAATCTAACTTCCCACCTCTTCCTACTGGGGGTAGTTCTCCTATAATTGACTTTGATGCACAAAGCAATGATTCAGAACAAACAACATCCACCAGTTCATCAATAATCCCTCGTACAGTCACAACTTATATGGTTGATGGGAATACTGATGAAACTTCTTCTTCCTTGACTCCTCAAGAACAAAGAATTGTTTCTTTGGAACAGCAAATGAAATCCATGGCTGATACTATGAAGTCGATGTATGAACTCATGGCAACTCAGATACAAAATCGACAGACTGTACCAGATGCCATACCAATTGATACTGGTGTAATACAAGTTCCTCCAGTAGTACAATCCAATACTCCTGGACCAGCTCAACCAAATCCTAGTCTCTCTGGAGCTGGGGGTAGTGCTTATAATGCTGTTCCTCCTCCCCAACTATTCTCTACAAGCTACAACTCCACAATCTTCCGGAGTTGTCTCTGAAGAATTGAAGAATCTCAAAACTCAATTCGAGGCATTCAAACAGAAAGATGGTTTACAAAGGTTAGGCATCAAACAACCTTATCCGATAGAATGGAAGCAAGTATCGTATCCTCCTAAATACAAGCCTCCTACTATCTCATTCTATGATGGAACCACTTCTCCAAGTCAGTTTATTAATCACTTTGAAGTGATGACTGATCAATTTGCAACCAAGTGACGCCCTCCTTACTCGGGTGTTTTGTTGGATGTCTCAAGGGAACGGCTTATGAATGGTATAGAAGTCTCCCAGATGGGTGCATTACCTCATTTGCCAGTTTCAAACAGATATTTCTTGAACGGTTTCTATGAAGGGCTCAATGACATGACTATGTCTGCTCTTATTAGAATCAAGCAAAAAAATAATGAAACTACAGAGGATTTCATTGAACGGTTTCGAAGAGAAGCTCTGAAGATGCCTCTTGGAACTCCAGATGCTGTCACCATCGACACATACAAATCAAACTTGTTGCCAATCATCAGCATGTGGACAGGATCTACTCAATTTCAAGATTGGCCTTCCTTCATAGTCAGTGCCAAGGCCGCAGAAATTAGTGCTGAAACCTTCAAAGGTTTAGGAGTGCAAATAACTCCCAAAGAAACAGGTCAAGGTACTAACAATAATGCTAAAACAATGCTCGCAAGGGAAAAGAAACTCTTGAAGTTAATCTTCAGAGCAAAGATGCATCAACTGTTCAAACTTCTCCTACCTCTACAACTCAACAACCAAGAACACCTCGCCCCAAAGAGAGTACTCTTTCGATGACGACGATATCCTTGGTATCTTTGAATGTCTGCTGAAAGGTAATAAAATACAATTACCTGAATTCAAGAAACCTGATGAAGCTGGAAAGACAGATCATCCTAAATATTGTCCATACCACAGAATATTGGGTCACACAATTCGTACATGTTATGTACTGAAAGGAAAGATCCAAGAAATGATTAAATCTGGAGCTATCTCCCTTACTCCAAAAGAGAAGACCGTCACCTCCACATCGTCTCTATGCAATTCGGAGATTTTCCCTCCTCAACTCCTTGAAAGTGGGATCGTTTCTATTTCCAAGGCAACTCTTGATATAGTGAATATTCCTCCTCCACAGTCTGAAGGATTAGTGCCAATCACTTTGGAAACAGGAGAAATCATGTGGATTCATCCTGATCTAGTGGCAGATTTTGAATCTCCTTCTCCTCAAAAGACTACTTCTCAAAAGTCCAAGAAGGCTGGAAAAATTAAGTCATGTCATATGACTTCTCTTGGATCTACCTCTGACACAGAGCCAAAAGAGAAGGAAGAAGCACTTGCTACTCGAACAGGGAAACCTTATCTAAAGGATTATTCCAAGAATCCTGAGGATACTCCTGATATCCCTCCAGCTGATAAAGATGCTCCTAATTTTCCTGCCTGAAGAAGAATCATCCACTGCACCTGTTCCTTCAACTACACCGGTTGAACCTGTTTTCTCCCAAGCCTACGGCTCTTGAGAAGGCAAACAACAGGCTCGATTTGATAAACCAATCAAGAAGTCCCCTCCTCTTGGGCTTCAGAAGCCTTATAATTTCGACATTCTAGCTCAACTTGCTAATACTCTAGCTAGAATGTCCCTCTTTGAACTTCTACGTCTTTCTAAAGAGACTCGGGAGACGTTAAGTGAAACACTTCTTCAAGCCGACTCTTGTCTTGCATAATTGAAGAAGCCAGATGCAGAACCTGCCACTTGCTTACATTGCAACAGTGTATTGGAGATTATCCCAAATATCACCTTTACACAAGACGACATGCTATTGGAGGATAATCGACATGATCGGCCTCTCTACTACAACCGGTTATATCGATACAATGAAGATAGATCGTATCCTCATTGATCCAGGGTCTGCTATAAGTATAATGCCAAAGAGTCTGTTGGATGAACTAAAAATTCCTCTTCACAAGCTCTCCAAGACGGTTACTACTATCCTGGGATTCAATCAAAGCTGAAGCGAGCCTTTGGAAAAGATTCATCTGAAGCTTCAGATAGGTGATTTCAGATCCAAAGTCACTTTCTATGTGATCGAGATTGTGGGATCCTACAATCTTCTTCTTGGGAGGCCCTTTCTTCATGAAAATAATGTGGTGCCTTCTACTCTTCATCAGTGTTTTAAGTACATTGATAGCAATGGAAGAGTGACAGAAAAGAAGTTGCTGATATAAATCCCTTCTATGGGGGTTGAAGCTTATTTCAATGATTCCCGAATGTACAAAGAAGAGTATACAAGGGTGATACAAGCTATGGAGAAAGAGGATTCACAAAGTGAGACTTTAATAATCCCTGTTAAAGGTCGAACTAATCAACAACAATCTCCCAAACTCTCTGGAGAAGATTCTTTAATCATTCCAGTGAGTGGACGGATCTCTCCACTACCTCAGTCGTCTGCTCAAGATACAATGATCATTCATGTTAGTGGGCGTACTACAGATCCTGTATCTTCACAGGATACTCTGCTAATTTCAGTTGGAGGGCGGATTACTCTTCCATCTCAAGCTTCAAGGGAGCTCACCTCTTCTGAGCCATTTGTTATCGATCTTAATCGAAACAAAGCTTCTTCTCGTTCTTCTTCTCCTCCTTTAGTCATTGATTTGGCTAAGAATCTCTAAGGCTCAACCTTCTTCCAATGTAAATACTGCTACTTTTAAAGTTAATGAAAAGTCTCCATCTTTGCAGTATGTTGATGTGTGTAATCATGTTCATAGTTATTTACATTTGTTAGATGACTTGAGAACAATAACCATAGGAGTTATACAGACTGTTCATACAGATGTATCCCTAGAACCTGTACAATCTTCATACTTTCTAGTTCCCAGCAGAAAGCCAGAAGACATTCCAATATTCTTTTACAAAGGGCCCCAAAGTCCTTCTGATTTAGAAGATGATGACAAGAATGACGATACTGGAAGATTACAACTACGTCGTTATAGTCAGCAATCTAAAGACAATCATTAAAAATATGGGCTATGACTTCAGGACTGGCCTCAATATGGCAAAGGAAGAAAAATGCCTGTCCGGATTCCTCCTCTGAAATATGGGAGGACAAAATGCGGATTGGGCTATATTGCTCCTACTCCTTTTATCAATATTATCCATGAAGATCCCGAGTCTGACGAAGATAAGAGATCTGATTCTTCTAATACCACTTCTTGGGATTCCGATACGAGTATCGGTGATTTCTACTGCAACATTCTGTCTTCCAACATGGTTTCTATTGACTGTTCTGAAGAAAGTGATGAAGACGAAGAAGAATTTGAAATCTCACCTGAATCAGAACAATGGGCCCAAAGGTTAGATAATCAATGGGAGTTCCGTTTCGAGCAAAAAGAACCTCCGACTGAAGATAAACTTATTCAAATAGATATTGGTGAAGAGGGATCCCCCAAACCAATATTCATCAGTGAAAGTCTTCCAGAAACTTATAAGCAAGACATGATCAAACTTATTCGTGAATACATCGATGTCTTTGCTTGGAGTTATGAAGATATGCCAGGACTTGATCCACAGATTGCAACTCATAAACTCAATATCATGCCGAATGCTAAACCGGTCAAGCAACAACAGCGACGATTTCGTCCAGACATTATGGATGCAATTGAAGCTGAAGTCAATAAACTCATGGCCTCCGGGTTTATTAGAGAGGAACAACATCCTGATTGGGTGGCTAACATAGTTCCCTGTCTTAAAAAAGACTGGCAAGATCAGAGTTTGCATAGACTTCCGGCGATCTCAATGCGGCATGTCCCTAAAGACGAATTCCCTCTACCAATCACTGATGTCATGATCGATAATACCTGTGGGATTTGAACGGATGTCATTCATGGACGGGTATTCTGGATATAATCAGATTAAAATATTTCCAGACGACGAGAAACACACTTCTTTCAGAACGTCGATTGGTACATACTGTTATACAGTTATGCCATTCGATCTCAAAAATGCAGGAGCAACTTATCACGAGCTATGAGCATTATATTTCGTGAACATTTACAAAAAACAGTCGAATGCTACGTTGATGATATTGCAGTCAAAAGTCGACAAAAGGAGGATCATATCCAAGATTTGAAGACTATATTTGATCTAATGCGTAAGCATCAGTTAAAGATGAACCCTACTAAGTCCTTCTTAGGCGTCTCTAGTGGTAAATTTCTCGGCTTCGTCATTATCTCTAAAGGTATACACGTGGATCCCGAGAAGATCAAAGCCATCCATGAGATGCGTCCTCCACGCACCTTAAAGAGCTACGAGGATTTCAAGGAAGGATCGCTTATATCAGGAGATTCATCTCTAATCTTTCAGGACGCTGCAGACCATTCAATAAACTCATGAAGAAAGGTGTTTCTTTCGTTTGGAGTGATGAATGTCAGAAAGCATTCGATGATATAAAACAATATCTGATGAGCCCCGCCAGTATTGGTACCCTCCCGTCTCAGGAATTCCATTCCTCCTATATACCCGAGCAATGAGTCATTCATTGGGTGCATTACTGCTCAAAAGAATAAAAATGGTCATGAACAAGCCATTTACTATCTCAGTCGAACTATGACCGAAGCTGAACCTCGATATTCACCGGTCGAAAAAGAATGTCTAGCCTTGATGTTCGCTGTCCAAAAGACACGTCATTATATCATTGGCTAGACTATTCATGTCATCTCTAAGATCAATCCTATACGGGTCATGATGAAGAAACCTAGTGTTTTAAATTCTCGATTGGCTAATTGGGGAATCCTACTTGCTCAATATGATATGCACTATATTCCTCAGAAGTCAGTCAAAGGACAAGCTTTAGCCGATTTTCTGGCTGCTCATTCAATTCCAGAAGATTCAAAACTCTATGATGAAATCCCAGATGAAGTTCTAGAATCAAACCAAATTACTGAAGAATATCCTACTTGGCGTCTATTCTTTGATGGAGCTTCAAGAATTGGTCCTAATGGAGACATCGTCGCTGGAGTTGGAATTGTTCTTGTATCGCCAGAAGGTCTTGCTATCCAACGAGCTTATTCTCTTGATCAACCATGTTCAAACAATGTAGCTGAGTATAATGCATTGCTCATTGGTCTTCAACTCGCTAAACATCTGAATATTCAATATTTGGAGGCATACGGAGACTCTAAACTCATTGTCAATCAGATAAGGGGTACTTATGAAGTTCGCCATCAAGATCTGGTTCCTTATCATAGATCAGCTATATCTATGGCTTCTTCCGTTTGAAGAATTCTTCATTGAACATGTTAGGCGAGCATGTAACACAGAAGCTGATGCTCTAGCTAATCTTAGCGGCGGTGTTTGGCTTATTCCGATTAGACGGCAACAAATGATTGTTGTTCGCAAATCGAGAATTGTTTCATCCTCGAAAACAATCTGACTCTAGGACTTTTCCAGTTGACATTGAGGAATCAACGTCTCATGACGTCAACACAACAAGAGGATTTGGATTTAGTCGTAATCTTTATCATCTTCATCTGATTCTAGCATAGAATTCATCTTCAGTAATTTCACTGAGACTCAGAATACGGATAAAGATTGGAGACTTCCTTTCTAGATTTCGTATTGTATGATAGTCTTCCAGATAATCTGAGTGAGGCACATCTAATCAGACGACGATCACTCAGATTCTATTATAATCATACTACAAAAACCTTATATCGTCGAGCTTATGATGGTTTACTTCTTCGATGTGTTTGTTCGGTGACGAGGCTCAGCAATCATTCGTGAAGCACATGATGGAATTTGTGGCACATCAACCTGGCCCAAAACTTCAGGACCGTATTCGACGTATGGGTTATTATTGGCCCACTATGGTATCAGACGCCATCGAATATGCAAAGAAGTGTAAAGCTTGTCAAATCCATGCGGATTTTATTCATCAACCCTCGGAATTTCTACATCCGACGGCAGCATCATGGCCCTTCGAAGCTTGGGGCATGGACATTATCGGTCCGATCAATCCGCCGTCATCCAAAGGTCATCGGTTTATTCTCGCAATAACCGATTACTTCTCCAAATGGTCCGAAGCCATTCCTTTATCTGAAGTTAAAACGTCCAATGTCATCAGCTTTATTAAGCATCATGTCATCTACAGATTTGGTGTTCCTCGACGCATTATTCATGATAACGGACCACAGTTCGTCAGTCAGAAGTTTACTCGATTCTGTGACGATCACCGGATTAATAATGTGGCTTCTACCGCGTATAATCCGGCAGCTAACGGATTAGCAGAAGCTTTCAACAAGACCATCATCAAACTCCTAAAGAAGTTTGTCTCTACTAACAAACGTAATTGGAGTGAGAAGCTCGGTGAATGCTTGTGGGCCTACCGTACTACAGTTCGTAATGCTACTAAATGTACACCCTTCTCTGGTGTATGGTTGCGAAGCTGTTCTTCCATTAGAGATTCAAATTCCTTCTTTAAGGATAGCAATCGCTAATGAACTCACTGCCGAAAATAATGATCGTCTTCGACTTCAGGAATTAGAAGCTCTGGATGAAAAGCGATTATCTGCTCAACAGAATATTGAATTCTATCAAGCTAGAATCTCAAGAGCTTTTAATAAGAAAGTCAGAGTTCGAGCGTATCAAAAAGGAGAACTTGTTCTAACAGTCAGACGTCCTATGACTATGACTCATATGAGCAAGGGCAAATTTGACGCAAAATGGGAAGGTCCTATATCGTAGAGTTTTCTCAAATGGAGCTTATCAACTCTCAGAATGGATGGCGAAAAGTTTGATGCCTATTAATGGCAAATTCCTTAAAAAGTATATGTATAAATGTAAATGCTTGTAATCATCAGACAAGTTCATGTTTAGAAATAAAATTTTATTTTATTTTAATCATGAATGATGGTACATGATATTAAGGAAGATCACTATCATCCTTCTCTACATTTGGACGTGGGCCACTGCCGTCCTTCTCGAAGACGTGATCAGCAAAAGAACTGAGACCTCCTTGTGGAACCCACGAGGAACTTGCAAGCGCCATCCTCATGGCTTCTTCTTCTTCAGTCCTTCCTGGTTCGAGCAGGAAGTCCAAAATGTCCTTGGTGGCTTGGGTGCAGACGAACCTTCGCCTGCTTCCGCCTTCTTCGATTGAACTGGATCAGCAGGGCGTTCTTCAGTGCCTTTCTGAATCTTCATGGCGATTTCAGCCTTCTTGGATGCTTCTTCAGACGACATTTTTATGTTGAAGAATAGAAGTGTTCGTTCTTGTCAGATTTCTGCTATATTTATAGGCAGAAGTTCCTCAAATAATGAAGCATCACATTCATCCGACGATTCACATTCATTAATGCTTGACGGTTCATCCGTTCATTTATTACATTCATCTGACGATTCGTCCGTTCATATCTTCTATCAAAAAAGGATTCGTTACTTATCACGTTTTCATAACCTCTGGATAAATGCCGAATCTACTTGCTCATTTGTCATTTTCTATTTTTGACCTCTGCATAGAAATCAATCTATTTTCTTTGAGTTCCTACATATTATCATGTCCATATTACCTCTGATAATATTATATACTCTAAATCAGAAAAGAAGATTTCATTATCTATCATGTCCACAATTCATCCACAAATACAAATTTTTGAGCATAGAAGAATTATCATTTCCATTCTCATTTCACCACAAAAAGTCTATTACATTCTCTTAGACTTTCTTACAAATCATAATGAAAATCTATTACAAATTTTGGATTTTCATTCTACACCACAACAATAACCTAATAGAGATCTATCTTCTTCTTTGGATCTTCTCCGTCGGACCTTCTTCGTCAGGTTCGTTGTTGGTGGCAGTTCCTGACTGTCTGGGTCCCAGTCACGACCAGATCAGCAGGAATCAAACTCTGGTCTTCTCTCTCAGACGAGAGGAGAACCCCAGAGTATGGCAGCCCGAAGGCGTGTTGCTGCCAATACAACTGGTGGATTAGGAGCGACCTCTCAAAGGAGATAGGAATGTATCCCACATTGGGATACAATTCCTAGTTCTGCCCTGAAAGGAACTCTACTACCCAATTTCTCGGGGTAGAGTTGACTCCACCATCTAACTCTCGTGTACAAAGGCTCTTCCTACCATCTGAGGAAGACCCTTCTATCCCACGAAGAGTTCTGAGTTGTCTGATTTACGCGTCAAAAGCGTATGAGCTCCCTGATGTAGGTGTCAGCAGGATATTCTCCACAGCATCCACATCACCAATACCAGTTCTGAAAAAAATTTGCAGCCAAGCTTCTGCAGAAAACAGCAAAGAAAAGAGATCAACAGAAATGTCATTTGGTACGCACTGGCCAGTCACGCACACTCTGTTCAGTCAGAAATAAAAAAAAGAGCTTATCTTCAACAGTGAAAAGTGGGCTACTATACTGAACTCACCATCAAAATCAAGATCAGAGAACATTGCTATCATCAATTTCTTGTTGAGAATGAAATCTCACAAAAATTCATTCTCAGAGAAGAAGAAGAAGAATAAGAAGATGAGTATGCATGGAACTCACCTATCTATTTAAAGGACAAAGTGCAGGCCTATTCTTGGAACAGATCCGAGTAAAAAGCGCTCATAAACCATGGAATGGGTGTCACGTGTGCTTTAGAAAATAGCACAATATTTGAAACATTCAAAGAGTGCCACTTAATGTTCTTCATTAATGCACGCTGTTCAGCATAAAGTTGTACTACATTTTTCAAAGCAGGTACTGATGACCTTACATAGGAAAAGAAATACAACATTTCTCAAAAAGAAAACAAAAGCATAAAAGACACGCTCTATTTTGCAAAGCAACTGAGCTTGGCGTCCAGTTCCTCTACGCTGTTGACTCCTGTACGGTGTAACAGAACATTGAACATTTCACGCTGCTCTGCGAGGCTGCGCCCATTGGAAGAAGACGAGCCGTCCAGACCAAAGTGGCTCAGGAAGTTCTTGGCTAGTTGTGTGGGGTCATCTTTGAACTCGAAAACAAAAGGCTCCGGTTCCTTACCCCCAAAAGAAGGGTCGCCATGGGCACAAAAACCCAACTTTCTTGCTTCTTCTTCAGCTTCTTCCTTAGGAGTCATGTTGACGTAAGATGAACATCAAAGCTGAATTTTCTTCCTGTTTATATAACAGAGCTTGCCGGCGGTTCATATTCCATCATAAATTGGATGCAATCAGTCTCGAAAAATGAAGAGTCATCATGACATTTAATAAGTTCATTTGCATGTTTATCTTTTTCAAAGTATTTCGAAATTTTGAAGTCTTTTCAACTTTCGAAAACTTTGAAGGGGGTTTGTAGGCCTTAAAAATGAACAGTCACGCTGAGTTGATCAGAACAAGTCCAAAAGTCACGCTGAGTTGATCAGGACAAAATTTACAAGTCACGCTGGGAGACAGCTCATCATTTGTCAGAGTATCACTATGACTGACAGCACGACAGTCGAAGAATGTCTTCTCGTATGCCACGTATGCACAGAACTCGAGAGATCACAGCCGACTGTTGCGTGACTTTCGAAATCTTCTTCAGCAAGACTCAGCCTTCGTCAAGTTGGCATACCAAAAGTGCTTCTTGTCATTTAATGCGACTGACAAAGTAATCACTGTCAGAGATTTTGTGTCAGTCGAGGCACGTCGAATCAAGACAGCTGGCAGTCCTGCCTCAATCGAGCGTGGATTATGTTCCTTCCCAAAGTCCGCGTATATTTTGAGCTTTTTGTCTCAAGTTTGCGTGGATTCTGAAGTTTCCTTTTTTAAGTCTGCGTGGATTTTGAAGCTTTTTGCCTTAAGTCTGCGTGGATCCTGAAGCTTCTTGCCCTAAGTTTGCGTGGATTTTGAAGCTTTCTGCCCCGAGTCTGCGTGGATTTCGTCTTCAACAAGTCTGCGTGGATTTCATCAAATTGGAGTACGTGGCAGCCATGCCACTGATCTCTCGCCTGCGTGTCCTATAACTTGCATACGACTCATGCATGATTGCCATGTGTCCAACAGTTACAGGCCACGTCCAGTAACTGCTCACAACCTTGCGTATGTTAAATCCTGCGTGATTTTAAACTAGGCAAAGGCTGTGAAGACAGTTATCTTTTCAGTTATTTTTGACTCTATAAATAGAGTTCTTTTTCTCATTCATTGTACAGATACATAGTTATCTACTGTCAAATTTTGAGAGCTTTTCTTCTTCGCTAGTCCAAGGGATAAAGCGATCGTCTTCTAGATCGGATTCCTACAGTTGTAATTTTCCCAGAAACACAATAAATAAAGTAAATTTATTTATGGAAAACATATAGTACTAATCCGTGTGACCAACGTGACAGTATCAAGTAAAGTAATTTAATGCAGGAAATAATTCTAAGCAGGATATGAAATGATCAGAGAATGTACTCGCCTTGTATCTGAATGTCTGAAGTAAATGTACTGTCCGAGATGAGGTACCTGACTCCTAGTTAGAGCAACACAAGTCAAGATGTATACAGAGGGTGATATATGAAATGTACAATGCATCTGCATGCTGTCTAGGTCAAACTAGACTAAAGTCAACACTTGGTCAACTCCAGTCAACTAGACTAGTCAAACTAGGTCAAACCTAACCCAACAAGTCTAATAAGTCTCACTAGGCCTAACCAAGCCTAGTCTAGCAATCACACACCAATCACAAGGCTATACAAGCCAACACAAGCACACATCAAGGCACATCATATTCATGCATATTCAACATTATATATATATAATATATATATATATATATATATATATATATATATATATATATATATATATATATATAAAAGAGGAAGGAACTAACATGTAAGCTATGTGTGTGTGAACATGGGTGTGTACATGAAAAGAGAATTCAATACTAGGCCCTATATCTTTGTACCCACATATATCATATCTATACACATATGTATATAATATAGGAATCTCAACTACACACTATATATTCACATTATATATATATAATATATATAATATATATAATATCACTCTTATTTTCATATACATATATAACACACATAGATATATAGAGAGCCATGAAATCAAGGTAATGTGTGTGTGCATGTGTGTTCCTGTGTGTGGCAGGAAAGTGAGTGTCATGGATTTTGTGTGTGAGTATATATGGCTGTGTGGGTGTGTACACATGCAGGTTAATTTCTCTCAGGGTCAACCAAGTGGCAGGATGTATTAGCCATGCCCTTGTGTGGCCTCAGGAAACCACATTCAGGATTCCAAACTCAGTGTATCACAACTTCAGTCCTATAACCCAGGTTTAGCTATAGGTCCAACAGTGTTCAGTTAGTGTCTCAGGTTTATATAAACAATGTGTGTATTCAGTGTGACAGAGAATTAAGGAGAGGGTGCACAGGTTTCATAATGGAATTTATGTTTAAAAACCAACATCTCAGGAATTCAAGAACATAATCTCAGTTAAGAAAAAGGTAGAATCAATTCATGTTACAACTAAACTAATCTTCATTAAATCCTAATGAAGCATATGTGACAGGGACTGATTCATAGTTAACAGTAAATAGGGAAAAACATGCCCAGGTTTACCAAGACAGTGTACCAGTGTACAACAGTGATTTTGGTGTCTGTGTACAGGAATCTTAGGTGACAGTGTATTACAATACATGATAAATTCTCAGATTAGTCGCAGGTTTAAAACTCAGGTTTAAAACGGTGTCTCAGAGATTCAAAGATCAAATCTCAGGTTACCAAGAATAGTGGAATGGTGTCTATGTTCATGAGGGAATTATAAACTCAGTTTTAACAATGGCACTGATCTCAGATTTCTCAGGTTACATGTCCAAACCAAATGTTCAATCCCACTCATGAACATAAACCTAATCTATCATGAAGGATCAACTAACAGGAACTAATGCACATGCATTTGAACTCAGTAATGACCTTCTTGTTTTCAGTTTAAACCACATTCACCCAATGAACTAACAAACAACTACTACAACCTTAACCAAAACTGATTTGATCATCATTCTCTGGAAACAGACATTGAAACTCAGGTAACATCCTAACTAATCTCAGGTATTACACAGGACTTAAACATTCAACATGTATTAATCATTTCAGAAATCCCAAAAACCTATTTTCAGTTCATAAAATCTCATATTACAGAAAAAGGAATCACAGTGAATATATTCTAAATTTCAGAATTTGGAAAGGGAATCAATTCTCAGATTAAAGTAATGAATCAATGCTCATTGTTCATAAATGAATGAATCATTCTCAGGTTTAGGGAATTAGTTCTCAGCTGACAGTTTACAGGGAAATAAATCAGTCAATGCATCAACCCTCTTCATTCGAAAACCAACACATGGTCAAAATTCCTATTCTCAAACCAAAACCCATTTGAATTGAAATACTTCCTTAATTTATACTAGCAATTATGTGGAAAACATTTGAAAATGAAAACATCTATTAAATAGGATTAAAAATGTTCAGGAAACCTGAAACCCAATGTATCAGAACAATATCAGTTAATCATGCCATAATCGAATCCAATTTCCACACTACAAAACCTAAACTAACATGTAAACTAATTCAACATATATCATAAATCATGTTAGAATCTAATTTAGCAAATTAAAACACAATTTAAATCATTAAACTAGGAATTAAACACTGAAACAACCATCCAGACTGTATACGCACAGAACCAAACACTACATCGTGCACGTGTTCACCGTGTTCGTGGACACGACACGACACGAATTAGGACATGTGCTCGTGCACACGTGTACGCCCACACTAGGGCTACACACTCGTGTCAACACGAGGTGTCCAAGCTGTGTCTAGATACGACACGAAGGCCGTGTCAGTGCACAAAATCACGTGTGTGCAGTGCAGTGTAAATCCAGTGCACGTGTCCGTGCTCCCTCGACACGACACAAGGCCATATCAAACTCGAAGGGTGGCACGTCAGTGTGTGCCCCTACCCCCATGCCAAGTGGCAGCCTGCCACATGGCGCGTACAAGGAGGAAAGCCCCCCGAGCAGCAGGGCACTGCCCGTGTGTGCTACGAGCGTGTTCGTATCCTGTTTGGACACGGACACGGCTCGAAAATCAACTCAGTCCAACAGAAATGCATAAGCAACCTCAAAAACTAATTTCCTATTCAAATAGATTTCGAAAATAACACAAATAGTTTCTTTGTGGCATTTTCACAAACACATTCCTAGGGACACTGAAACGTGTCCAAATAGGACACGAAACTGATGTAATCCGACACGAAACCAATGCTGACACTTAAGGGACTCCTAGGGTTCCCTAAATATGAAAACAAATCAAAATTTCATGGAGAAATGGAGGAGTTACCTATTGTTGAACTTTCAAGAAAAACCCCTATTCAATGGCTCTTCTCTTGATGTCCCAATCCACTCAAATCACATCAAACTAAAATAGAACATTAATGACAGCAAGAATAGGGGTATTAGAACCTATTGGAAGAGATTAGAATGAAAAGGAAGAGGAATGGAGTTCTAGGGATTAATTGAAATAGGAAACAAACCTTGTTCTCTAACTTGAGCTTTCCTAAAAGAGGCAACCCTAAAATTTAGGAGATATAGGGTGATGTTCCCAATGATGATATGGTGGCTGGCCACTTAGTCTAGGGCTTAGGGTTTTGGAATTTTTCTTGGGCTTTGGGCCAAACTACAAGGCTTTGAGTTAAATGATTAACAAAAGGCTCTAAATCATAAGCCATGACTTATGACTTTCTAAATCCTAATGCTAACTAGAGTCTAATGACCAACCCAAAGATTAGCTTAGGCTAGACTAGAGTCATATAACCTAACCAAGTCCATACTAACTAGGGTTAGCTTCTAGGTTGGCTACAAGGGTCAAACTAGTCAATGTCAACCTAGTCCAAACAATTATAAAATAATTCCTAAAAATTCCCATAAATTCAAATAAATTCTAATAAATTTAAATGATCCTAAAATGTCAAAATACCCTAATCACATGGCTAGGCTCTAGGGTAGGCAGTCTCTACTGTTCACTAGCAAAACACCAAAACACAAGTCATGAATTTAAATATTTTAAAATTAATTAAAAATCACCAAAAATCATAATATGAAATAAATATCAATAATTAATAATTATAATTTCAAAATTTCAAATTACCCTCTTCTGAAAATTTGGGTGTTACAATAGGGAAGATAGAAACCCCTATTGGAGATGGTCTAAATCTTGACAATGCACTTCATAATGACTTTGTCTCCACATCATCAATTATGAATATAAATATTTATAAAAAAGTTGAAGAAGTGGAAGAGTTGCCTTGGAAGTTGAAAAAAAATACTTTTTATTGTCTTCTCAATACTTTTGCATTTGAGAGAGTTTTTCTATCTCATTGTCTTTTGAGATATAGTTTTGCCACATAAACAAGACATTGTCTTGTGGCTCATGCCACATAGGAGCCACCTAAGAGCATCTCCAACCCTATTGTCTTGTTAAGTGTTGTGAGTCTTAGGTGGCTGCTATGTGGCATGAGCCACAAGACAATGTCTTATTTATGTGGAAAAATTATATCTCAAAAGACAATGAGATAGAAAAACTCTCTCCAATGCTAAAGTATTGAGAAGACAATAAAAAGTATTTTTTTCAACTTCCAAGACAACTTTTAAGATAACTACTCATCTTCTTTCTTTTTTCTAATATTTTTTATTCATAATTGATGACATGGAAGAGAAGACATTGTAAAGTGCATTGTCTAGAACAAGACAATCAACTTCACAATGTCTTCTTTAATTTTTGCCACATAAGCTTCACAATTGACTTGACAATTGTATTGGAGAAGAACTTTTGAATAAAATTTTGTCATTCCTATGTGGCATTAACTTTTTTCCAAAGTCACGATAGGGTTGGAGATGCTCTAAGACTCACAACACTTAACAATAAAATAGGGTTGGAGATGCTATTAGAGGACAGATTTGGTTTAGGTCCCTGTTTGTTTCATAAAATCAGCAACAATTTTCTTAAAAGCTTCTTTTTTAGAGACTAATTAGCATTTAGATACTAATTTTTATCAGCTTAGAATTTAAGTCATGACATGTCTAATTAAAAAATTTAGACCATAATTATTTTGGTTTATTTTTTTCTCATTATACCCTCATTTTACAGTTTGTCTTGGTTATTGCACATATACTCATGATCAGAGTATAATGGTAAAAAGAAACAAAAAAATAAAAAATTAAGTTACAAACTTTTCAATTGAACATGTCATGACTTAAACTCTAAACTGATATAAAATATCATATTTAAACGCTAATTAGACCTTTATAAAAGCAGTTTTAAAAATAAAATAATTTATTAAAAATGACTAATTAGCATTTAGATCCTGAATTTTACATCAATTTAGAGCTTAAGTGCTGACATATCAAATTGAAAAGTTTGTATCCTAAATTTATATGTTTAGTTTCATTTTTTCTATTATATCCACCTGTCAAATTTTAAGTACTTGTGTTCTAGATATAATAAAAAAAATTGAGTGGCACCACACATTTGTTACGCTTATTTAAGGTGCACCCCACAAGTTTACATGAATGTATGACACCCCCCACTTTTGACGGTTTTAGTCCAAAACGAACGGTCAACCCCGTTGACCATTTTTTTGACGAAAATACCCCCTATCTGTTCTCTTCTTCCCCGCGTCAACTATTCGTCTCGCCCCCCTCCGCCGTGCTCGACCCCCCTCCACGGCGTCGCCGCACTCCCCCCTTCCCCTCCCCGATCTCGCCGCACCCCCCCCGGCCATCACCACCACCACCATCATCATCATCATCATCATCATCATCATCACCATCATCATCGCCCCCCCTCCCGCTCTGCCCCCTAGCCCCCACGTCGCCGCGCTGCTGCTGCTGCCGCGCGCTACTGCGGCTGCTGCTGCAGCGACGGTGGCGGTGGCGGTGGCGGTGGTGGGGGCTAGGGGACGGAGCGGGGGGGGGGGGACGGAGCGGGAGGGGGGCGGTGATGATGGTGGATGGTGGTGGTGATGATGATGGTGATGATGTTGGTGATGGTGGTGGTGGTGATGGCCGGGGGGGTACGGCGAGGTCGGGAAGGGAGGGAGTGTGGCGACGCCGTGGAGGGGGGCCGAGCACGACGGAGGAGGGGGCAGTGCAGCCACGTGTGACGGAAGGGGGGACACACAAAAGGAGATAAGGACATTTTCGTCAAAAAAAATTTGACCGTTCGTTTTAGACGGAAACCATCCAAAGTGGGGGGTGTCATACATTCATGTAAACTTGTGGGGTGCACCTTAAATAAGCGTAAAAAAGTAGGGTGCCACTCAAATAGAAATTAATAGACCAAACTTTTTAATTGGACATATCATGACTTAAACTTCATGCTAATATAACATTTAGGATCTAGACACTAATTAGACATAAACATTTTGTTACCATTTTTGTTTACTTTTTTTTAAGTGTAAGTAGAAGCATGCAAACCAAGTTTTACCCAACTTGAATTTTCTCATCAAAAAATTAGCTTTAGATGTAAAGTAGAAAATCCTAATGAAATTGTGTGTACAATGTAGAACAGATCGGATTTGATTCTTTTTTTTTTCATCAGGACCTATATGCATTATTAAGCTTTTAAGTTTGATTTGGATATTTAATTTACAATCATAAAAATATTAAGATTTTTTTAAACCTTGGACATTCCAATTGTAGATACCATGTTTTAAACTGTGTATGAAGTTTAATTTGTGATATGTTATTTCTTATTTGTATTAATGGTTTTTCTTTTCTACTTCATGCGTCTTCTTCACCTTATGATATCACGAGCTTCAGAGTTAGATAATTCTTCTAAAGAACATGATTTACTTTTAAACTTATGGTAAATGATGGAGGTTCATTGGTTATTATTGAACTAAGGGTAAATTGTAAAAAAAATCCATTAGATCTACGAAAAATATAATTAAAGACTCCTTATTTTAAACAACTCATTACATTTCAATTATGCTCAAATGATCCAATTTTTTGTTAACTGGTATTAAGTTGGGACTGTGATGACCATTTTACCCCTCTCCCACTCTCCCTCTTCCCCCTCTCTCCGGGGGGGAGGAGGAGGAGGAGGGGTTGTGTCATGCCCCAGAACCAGAATACTGGAGAGCGGGGGCAGACATAGCCAGCTACGTATAACGGAATGGAATCCACACCGCTATACGGTCACGGATGTCTAGATATGTGAGGGTTTCACTACAATCCATCAGTCTCTTAAGGTCACAAAATAGCCTATTATCTCAATCTCAACCAACTAATAATAGTTACAAGATGGCAGACCACCAAATACACAATAGTAAGGCGTTCCATACATTATATATTCGGAATGATCATGAAGCTAGTCGTTACAAAATGTGAGGACTAGCAAGAGTTCAGTCATACATGATCAACCCCCGGGGCTTGTCAATCATGTCACAGCCCGTAGGCAGACACTAAGTAAGTACAATCGAGCTAACACTTGCTCGTCGGCTAAACGCCTCAAAAGAATAATTTACAATATTACAGTAGAAGAACAAAAAGAAACCCACTCGATGCCCTGGTTACACCTGGTGACCACCATCGGGCTGGAAGGCAGAGAGATCCTTTGGTGCTGCTCCGGTATCTGGCCATACAAAACCAGCTGGGTCAGACCCCAGAAAGAGCAAGTGCCACAAAGGAAGCTTCACTTAAGAACTAAAACCAACAAATCATTAGCATTCAATATGTAAGAAAACAACAATAAGTAACACAGATTGAGGTTTGTGCACTAGCAATGCACTTATCCCAATCAGAGAAAATAATTAAGTGAAGCATCATTGACATACGATAACTGGAGAATCATGCTGAATAAAATATAGCTGGACAATATATGAAGAGAAGACGAATGTACTATTCCGGAAGCCAGGTTACAATCCTTAAACCAAACAAGGACCGAAATTGTAACCCTTCGCCTGAACAGAACTTAGTCTCTGATCATTTATTGCTAAAGGTGACAATCATTAAGGTGAAAAGGAGAGAGTACAATGATAAAAGTGACAATGAAGAGTGCAATACGCTAGAGTGACAATAGAGTACAATCGTTATAGTAACAATCTAGAGTGACAATCATTATAGGAATAATCTGGAGTGACAATCATTCAATTATTCTGGTACAATCTTGCAATCAATCACTTCTAGACAATACTATACTGGACTAGACTTTATCCATTCAATCACGACCAATCATTGCCTACGGCTTTCTACATTAACTAACTAGGGTTATCACAATCCTAGTTACTAACAAGATGCAATGAGATGCTCCAAGTAGTCACAGGCCCTGCAGCTATCCAGGTTATCCAGGCAATCATTATAGTGACAATTTAGAGAGTACAATACATTAGAGTAACATAGAGTTCAATCATTTAAGTGACAATGGCGGGTGCCCCACATAACAGTGGGCTGGAAATGTGCCCTACTCGTCGGCAGGCTACAAGTCCAAACATTTGCGACCGGGATAACGGGATCGCCTGTAACTGGGGAACATCTCTTCATGTCTAGTGAATTATACTAGTCATTAACCTTAGTCCATTTCAGTAGGTACTCCTGACCGTGGTACTCAAGAGACCCCTCCTAGACATAATGCAAGACAGGATTGGATTATTGTACAAGCACAATCGCCCACGGTGTCCAGGATTAATTATACAGGTCAGGTCATGTCAGGTAGCCGTCACAACAGCTTATCAAGATATATCATGTCAGGTTATCATGCCAAGTGTACTTTGTCAGGAGTACGTTACGGCGGGCCACTATCATGTCAAGTCAGTTTATCATTCAATCATGTCAATCAAGTTCAGGACAAAAGGCGTAAGAATATAAAATGAGCGTAAAATATATAATAATAATAATATAACAAAACAAGGCACAGGAAGTCCATGCGGCTGGCGGGAAACCAAGCCTATGCGGCTGGCGAGAGAATGGATCCTTATACGGCCAGCGGGGGAGTGGTTCTCCTGCGGCCGAGAAGACACGGGTCCATGCGGCTCAGGTAGATTAGGCTCATACGGCCAAGAGTGAACTCTTATGCGGCCAAAAAATAATTTCTCAGCGGTCAGGATAGAGTCTAGCTCATGCGGCTGGGGAACAATATGCGACAAGATCAACTCATGCGGCTGGGTAAGGACTAGTCACCATGCGGCCAGGCAAAACAGGGCGCATGCGGCTCAGTCCAATGCGGCTGGAAATGGGCGGGTCTTTATGCGCTAGGATTCAATCAGGGGTTCATACGTCTAATGTAATGCATGTGGTTCGTATTACGTATTTCTGGAATACGTGTACGTAATTATTCTTGTATTGCATAATTTTCTGCTTAATTTCCTCCCTGGGCTTGGTTTATTATTGGTTTGGGTTGGCTTGGTTCGGTTTGGGATTGCTCTTGGTTTATCATGAACTAAGAGGTGAACCCCCTACCTACCACCACCACTCATATTTACCTATTCTTCTTCTCTTTCTTCATTAATCTCTTCTTCTCTTCCATTACTCCCTTCACCTACCAGAGAGAGAAGAGAGAGGTCTAGGAAAGTGCAACTTGCTTCCACAAGAGAGCCCATTTTTATTGTTCCATTAGCTTTCCTCATGTTTCTAAGACACATTAGAACTTGTCATTTTCCATTTTGAGGCTTTAATTTTTGTAGATCTAAAAATTAGTTATTTTCGGATTTTGGTGGTTTGATCTATCAAACTTCTTTGTTTTCAAGTTTTGATGGTTCCATGTTGTAGAGAATTTTATTCTACCCAATTTGACCTTTGAAAAGTTGGATTTGGACTTATTTTGACCAAGTTATGGACTTTTAAAGCCTTGGGTTCAAACCATGGAGTTCTTGCTGATTTGGAGAAGACGTGAGCAGTGTGGCGCGAGCTTTCTAGCTTGCGCCACTGAGCTGCGCGTGCTCTTTAGCGCAGCGCAGTCTGACTCATACGCTGCCCTTGACAAGGAGTCGTATGGACCTCATACGCTGCCTTGAAGAGGAGTCGTATGGAGTACATACGCTGCCTTTTGGAGACGTATGTCTTGCATACGCTGACTTGAGCGTAGCCTGACTTGAGCGTACGCTGACTTGAGCGTAGCCTGACTTGAGCGTACGCTGACTTGAACATAGCCTGACTTGAGCGTAGCCTGACTTGAGCGTACGCTGACTTGAGCGTAGCCTGACTTGAGCGTAGCCTGACTTGAGCGTACGCTGACTTGAGCGTAGCCTGACTTGAGCGTACGCTGACTTGAGCGTAGCCTGACTTGAGCGTAGCCTGACTTGAGGGTACGCTGACTTGAGCGTAGCCTGACTTGAGCGCAGCCTGACTTCAGCGCAGTCTGACTCAGGCGCAACCTGATGTCTAGGCGCAACTGGACCTGACCCTACTTGCCTTAGCGCAACCTGTTACCCTGGCGCAACTTGGCTAATGCCACTTGTTGGCCATAGTACCCCTTGCTCCCCCTTAGACGCATTATGTCCCCATATTCCCCTTTTTATGATTTTGTACCCATTTTATATCTTTACGCCTTTTGATGTAAACTCGACATGAACCCGATGTGATCATGACATTATTTATGAATGTTAATCGGAACAAGGCTTAGTGATGGAAATGCTTGATAGTGGCCCATCGTGGCGCACTTTTGATAACTGATAGTGGCCCGTCGTGGCGTACTCTTGATAAGTGATAGTGGCCCGTCGTGGCGCGCTCTTGACAAATCACTTCAGTGGCCTGGACACCGTGGTTGTTTGCATTGATTGTGCCTGTATAAACTACGAGTCCGGTTGTGTCTTGCATCATGTCTAGGGCATGATCCCTGAGTACCACGGTCAGGGATTCATACTGAATCCGGCTAGGTTAATGACTAGATTGATCAAATAGTTCATAAAGAATTTCCCAGTTACCTGTTGCCCCTTTGGTCCCGGCCTTATATATATACATGGGATTTGTTGCTATCCGTCGAGATGAGCGCACTTCCAGCCCGTCGAGTGTGGTACCTTAGGACACATGTATCTTACTACAGTGTGTCTGCTATATCCTGCTATCTTTTCCTTTTCTTGCTGGAATCACTCAGGTAGTAACAAACAGGTAACCGGACTTGGAATTCTCATTGCATCTTGCTAGTAACTAGGCCTGTGATAACCCTAGTTAGTTAAAGTATCAAGCCGTACTTATTGCTTGGCCGTGATTGTTGGATGGGGTTCAATCTGTCTAGTCTTGTCTTGATCCTGTACAAGATTGTTACATGTCTCGATTTCTTATATTTACCTTGCCGATAAATGGTGGGAGAAGCCAAGTTCCGTTCAGACGAAGGGTTACAACCCCGGTCCTTGTTTGGTTTACGGGTTGTAACCTGGTTATCTGAATAGTTCCATGGTTATCTCATCGTATATCATCCTGTCATGCTTTTTCATATGTTCTGTCTTTTATTGATTCTGTACAAGATTGTTACATGTCTCGATTTCTTATATTTACCTTGCCGATAAATGGTGGGAGAAGCCAAGTTCCGTTCAGACGAAGGGTTACAACCCCGATCCTTGTTTGGTTTACGGGTTGTAACCTGGTTATCTGAATAGTCCCATGGTTATCTCATCGTATATCATCCTGTCATGCTTTTCCATATGTTCTGTCTTTTATTGATTCTGTACAAGATTGTTTTTTATATTCACATGTCATGTTTTTTCTTAAATTACTGTCTCTTATTAAGTAATTATATTCTTGTGCTAATTTTCTGGTTTTAGTTCCTAAGTGAAGCCTCCTTTGTGGCACTTGCTCTTTCTGGGGTCTGACCCAGCTGGTTTTGTATGGCCAGATACCGGAGCAGCAGCAAAGGATCTACCTGCCTTCCAGCCATATGGTGACCACTAGAGGAAATCTTGGCAACGAGTGGGTTATTTTTGGCTCTCCCTCTATTGTACATTATTCTTTTGAGGCGTTTAGCCGCCGAGCAAGTCTTAGCTCGTGTATTTTTACTTACTGTCTACCTACGGGCTGTAACATGATTGGCAACTCGAGGTTGATCATGTATAACTTAACTCTTGCTAGTCCTTACATTTTGTACGACTAGCTTCATGATCATCTGGATATGTAATGTTTGGGACGCCTTACAATTGTATATTTGGTGGTCTGATATCTTGTAACTATTACTAGTTGGTTGAGATTGAGACAATAGGATAATTTATGACCTTAAGAGACTGATGGCTTGTAGATAAACCCTCACATATCTAGACAGCCGTGACCGTATGGTGAGATGGATTCCATTTCATTATACGTAGCTGGCTATGTCTGCCCCCGCTCTCCAGTATTCTGGTTCTGGGGCGTGACAGCTAAAATAACCAATCAAGTCCATGCGGCCCGAGTTAAGTCACATGCGGCTAAAATAATGGTCCTAAATCATGCGGCTGGGATTGAAAGTTCATGCGGCCGAGGATTAAACCTTCATGCGACTGAGGAGTTAGTCCCTATGCCATAGGCCATGCGACTAAAATAGTGCAGCAAGGCTTATGCGGCAGGAAGGAAACTTGCCGCATAAAGACATGCGGCTAAGTTCATGCGGCTATGAACAGTTCTTCTTCTCCATCCTTCCGAAGAGAAGAACTCTTCAAGCCATGGCTCCCAAGCTCCATGAACCTTTCATCCAGAGTCCAAATTCGAACTTCCATAGGTCAAAATAGGGCAGAACGAAATGCTCTACAACATGGAACCATCAGAACTTGATAAAAACAAGATTAAATAGATCAAAACCCAAGAAATCCAAAAATAGTATAAACTTAGATCTACAAGAATCTAGCCATAGAAAGTAAAAATGCCAAGTACTAAAGTAAGTTAAAATGCTGTAAGGAAGAGAATGAAGCAATAAAATCAGAGTTCCTCCATGAAGCAAGTTGCACTTGCCTAGACCCCTCTCTCCCTCTGGTAGGTGAGGAGTAACTAAGGAAGAAGAAGAAGATTAAAAGAGAGAGAAAGGAGAAGGGGTTAATAAATGGGGATGGTGGTGGTAGGTAGGGGTTCACCCCTTGGTCCATGATGAACCAAGGCAAAACCAAGCCAAGCCGAACCAACCAAGTCAAGGCCAATAAACTCTCTCTTAGCAATTTAAACCAAATAAATCATGAAATAAACCAAGCCTCACTAATCCAAAAATAAACCAATGAACCATTAAAACCAATTGAACTATCAATGCCAATAAAATCAAGTCAATGCGAAATAAACCAAGATAACTAATCATGACAAAATAAATATGGGTCCAAAATACATATACGTACACTAAATACGTATCACGAATTTGGGACATTACAGGTTGGCCGACGGAGGGAAAGGGAGAGGGGGCTGGTAGGGAAGGGGGAGGTAGTTTAGGTTTTTTTTAAAACGTTATTAACAG
Organism: Iris pallida; assembly: GCA_029216955.1. Taxonomy (NCBI): domain Eukaryota; kingdom Viridiplantae; phylum Streptophyta; class Magnoliopsida; order Asparagales; family Iridaceae; genus Iris; species Iris pallida. Next base: position 44,681 of record JANAVB010034129.1, read on the forward strand.
CCATTTCTAACGTCTATCAGACGGTAGGGACCATTTTGAACAAATCATATATTGCGGAGGTCTTTATTTACTAATTTTAGCTAATAGGTCTTTCTATGCAAAAAGTGACGATCTAACGAGAATTTTTTTGTAATTTACCCTTAAACTAATAATGATAGAAGAAGGAAAAATAATGGAGAAAGGATGAAGGACAAAATGGTAGTTTTATACCATTATAATATATATACAATCATTTAGTTAATTTTTGGTTCTTTAAGAGGCTAAAGGGACTCTATAAACTCACTTTTTGGTGGGTTTTGTGGAGTTAGTTGAAATTATGAAAATATGAGATCTAATTCTAAATATAGTAGACTTTAAGAGCTTATAAAAAACAGAAAATTCACTGTAGAGTAACAAATTTTAAAGAAATTGCGGGGAGGATAACAAGTTTGGGGAAATTTGAAATTAGAAAACTTTTCGACAGAGTGTCTGGCGGAAATCGAGTGCCTAGGGCGCGTGGCAAGCAGCGCAGGCTCGGTTCGCTTTGGTGTTTAATTTTTCGGATTTTTTTCACCCAACGACTATACGAACGGCTATAAATTTTACTCTAACGGCTATAAATTTTACTCCAACGGTTATATCTTTTACAACGGCTCTTACTCTTATAAATTGATAGTCTCCCTATCAATTTTTTCACCTTCCTCTTCATCGTCCATTTCTTTCAGAAGTAGAAGGCTCCTATCTTTCTCTTCTATTTTCCATTTCTTTCGGAAGAAGTAGAAAGCTCTTTTCCTACCAACATGAGTCAAAGTATAACTCTTATATGCTCGCTTGGAGGCGTCCTAAATGTGTTAGCTTATGAAGGGGTTTAACTGAAGTTGTTATAGTGGATAGAAATATTACGTTTAGTAGTTTACTTAATTTATTGACTGAACAATTTTCTATTGATTTTGATGAATTTATATTAGTGCATATTTTTGCTTCTAATTGTATAAATTTAAATAGTGATCATGCATGGGCATTTATTCTTCAAATTAATGTATCATCACCGTATATTAGTATTTTTGTTATTCCAGCACCCCCTCATATAAGTAGTAGACGTGCTCCTAATAATGAAACTACTAATTTGGGTCCGGGTCCTAGTTCTTCTCATCAAGTTATTTTTGCCACTGAAGAAGAAAATACAGTAGATGAAGGTAATGACAATGATTCCAGTAGCGATGATTTAGTTGAAAATGTAGATGATGTATTTGATAATATTGATGATAATGTTGATACTCTTGAATTATTTGTTGGGAGACAATTTGAAAATCGTATTCAATTTAGAAGTTTAATTAGTGACATAGCAATTAAGCATAATTTTGTTTGTTCGACTACTTTGAATAATGCTCACAAGATTATATAAATGTAACGAATCTAGTTGTAATTGGAGGGTATACGCTAAATCTATTGGTAATAGCGAGACATTTGTTATTACTACGTTAGAAAATCGACATACTTGCTTATGTGGACTTACAACAGGTAGTCATCCATTAGCTACTACTTTATGGATTAAGAATAAGATATTTAATAAAATTAGAGATGACCAGTCGTATAGTCCATCGCATGTTGTGAAGGATATATACAGAGAACATCAAATACGTATCAAATATTCGAAAGCTTGGAAAGCTAGAGAAATTGCTTTATCTGAAATAAATGGTAGTTATATTGATGCTTACGGTGGTCTTGAACGATATGCTTCCACAATTATCGAGACAAATCTAGGTAGCAGATATTTATAAAGACTAATGAACGCAATAGTTTCGAAAGAATTTTTATATGTTTTAAGGCATGCATTGATAGATTTTTAAAGGGATGTTTACCTGTGATTAGTACTGATGCTACTTTTCTCTCATCTAGATATCGGGGCATCTTATGTATTGCTTGTGCTCATGATCCTAACTATCAATTATATCCAATTGCTTATGCCGTGGCTGAAAGTGAAAGCACTGATTCTTGGAGCTGGTTTTTAGGCTGTTTTAGAACATCTTTTGATCAGTATTTTGATGCATGGAATAGAATTTCTTTTATTTATGATAAGCAGAAAGGGTTGATAAATGCTAAGCGTGCCACTTTTCCAGAATTGCCTCATTTTTTCTGCATTCAACATTTTAAACAAAACTTGAAATCAGTAGATAGATTAAAACATTTTTGATGTAGATTAGATTCTCTTGCAAGATGTTATAATGAAGTTGATGCAAATTATTATTTTGAAAGAATTAAAGCTAAAAATTTTGATGTGTATAAATGGATCATTGGAGTAGAAGGTGATGAAACATGTGTTCTAGCATACTGGATAACGGCTTATGCACCTTGTCCTAGATTAGATATTAACACATCTAACCTTCCTGAATGCTCAATAACTGGATAAAAATTTTGTGTGATAAACCAATAACAATATTACTTGATGGTATCCGTGCCAAGATTATAATACTTCAGGACAAAAATTGAAAATATGCTGAATCGCTTGAAACAGATTATTGTCCGAAGATGTTAAAAACAATGGCTCGTATCAATAGAGAACATCACTACTTGCAAGTCCTGAGTATTGATAGTTATATATTTGAAATAGCAGATCATGAAACACATAGAACATATGTTGTTCGTTTAGAAAAAAATAGTGTTCATGTTTAAGGTGGTATCATACTTGCATTCCATGTGTACATTCATGTTTTGCGTGTAATTTTTCAAAAATTAATATTGAAAATTATTATCCTGCTGTTTTTTCTAAAGAAGCATTGAGAAGCGTATACGAGTCGCACTTGGAGCCAATTCCATGACCAGATCCCTACAATCTTCAAAGTGTTCTGGTTAGAGGAGAAATTGGAGTACCAGAATTACGGCGCAAAGCTGGAAGACCCAAGAAGAACCGCATCATTGCCAATGATTCAAAGACAAGAATCTTCGATGTAGCAATTGTAATGGATTAGGACATAATAGAAGAAAATGTACTAATCAGCCAAGAGAATAATTTTATCTTGTTACGACACAATAGAAGAAAATGTACTAATCATCTTGTTACAATCTATCATAATTTCATCTTGTTACAATTTCATCTACCTCTCATGGCAACCCGTCGATAATTCTACGCTCAACTTCTCTAAGATTGAGGCGACCTATCCTCTCAGTCGTATTCTCAGGAGGTACATCACGTCCTTCTTCCTGTGTATCATCAGGTTGAGAAGACATTGGTGCTGATGGAGTGGTCATGATCTGTGTGTAACTAAGAACTCCGGGGGCAAATATTGTCACGACCCGGTCCCAATTTCTTGGGTCGAATCGGATCATGCCCAGCCTGCACCGTTGTTGAGACGGCGGCAGTAAGCTATATCAAGCAGTGAAACACATGCAGATAAAATTCTAACAAATATGAAAACATTTTATTCAATTTGAAAAAAAACCTGAAATACAACAAACATTAATTACAACAACTAAATTTGAATACATTGGTTACTAAATAAATTACTATCCAGCTCTACTGTTCTTGGGTTCCAGGTTCTGCGGGAACAGGCATCAGATCTTCAACGACTCAATCACCTAAAAAGTTGGTCTCCAGTCAGGAGGGAGCAAAGTACAATTCATGATAATCCAACAATTAAAATAATAACAGAGTTATGCACTTTTAAACAATTTGAAATAAACAGTTTTCCAGCAGTTAAAATATTGCTGTGAATAGGCAATGAATATGACCGGCTTGGGTTGTACAGTTGTATCCTATCGATACGATATGGCTTATTCCCGTGTGTATGAGGGGTAAGCTAACACAGTCAGTATACTATTTTTGGATGTGGTCAAACTCATTACACTACTCCCCCAGTACCCAACAGTCAATCAGTCAATGCTCTCAGAGAGAGTTTCGTGTTGCATCGTGGTTTAAACTTGTAATAAAACGATTACTAAATAATTGGTAAATAACACAAATTGTACTTGCCTTGGTTATAACTGGATTCGATGTTGGTTCCGGGATGATGCTAGTACAGTCCTCGAAACCCTACAATTTAGAATTCCTGACTTAGCACCAATATTCAATCCATATCTAGGTGTGCTAGTTACAATCTCTAAAATTTGTCCTAGTCAAATTTTAGGTTATTTACAACTCTACTTTAGAACGCTTATCGAGGTGAGTTTCTAACTTCGAAGAAAAGTCAGTTTAACTTTTTATTGGAAAAAATCGTATTTTCCAATCATTTGTCAAAACTTTGTATTTCATTATATTATATTTAAAAAAATATTTCTTTAAATGAGAAAAATATAAAATTTGTTTAAATAATAAACTTGAAATTTTTTCTAATTTATTTAATGTGAGAAAATAATATTGATTTTTCTATAAAATAATTATTTACTATTTTTACGTGTTACGCCAACCACAAACCAGAAAAGAATAAACTACCCTAACTTATTACAAAACTACAGAAAATAAAAGCTGGACTTATACCCTTACAGACCATTTTCACGAATTGAAATAAGAAGAAACATTGGTTAGTTCTAAAAATTGTCCTACAATTTAATTACAAAATAAAATCAATAAATTAAATTAAAATATAATACGAGTCTCAGACTTGGTCCAATCGTCATATTATTGGCTGGCGCCTCAACGTACAGGAACCCTGTAGCGTTTGCACTTCGCCAGGCTCATTCGATCTATAAGGTCGTCGCCTAAAAGGTGGTACAGAAATCCATAAATTCGAAAGCCGACAAATCCAAGATATAAATGTTTTGCAAAAGTCCGATTTATACGAAAATTCGTTTTAAAATATTTCCGAAAAATTGGGCAGCATCTCCTCTATATCTGGGACAACCCAAAACTGGAAAAATGCGCCACAATACCAATATATATATATAATATATATATATATATATATATATATAGATATATATATATATATAAAAATATAATATATATATATATATATATATATATATATATATATATATATATATATATCCCAAACCAGGGAAAACCCATAATTTAAATTCCACCACAAGGATTAATAATTCACAAAAATATGTTTCCGAAGAATACGCGGAAAACCCGAAATTACTCGAAAACCCAGAATTCACAGAAACAAACCAACATAAAGATTAAACTCTCAAAACCAATCCAACAGAAACTTTCCGAAACTAACTCGAAATTTCCGAGAAGCCACTAGGAAGAAACCACAGAACTATTATTCTCCAAAACGAAACCAACCACAGACAATATCAAACGAACTTCGGAATTTTCGAATTCGAATCATCTAACCGAATCCTGCAATGGGTTCGGGGACCAAGAATCATCATCGACAATAACGAAAAATAGAATGGGTCAAAGGAATTATACCGCAGGTGCTCGGCTAGAGCTCTCAGATGCAATTATAGAGGAAAAACCCAATTCCCGCGGATTCGGGAAAGCCCAAAACACGTGGACAGCAACAAATTGTACGGAACAGCACAGAAACGAGCACGCCTACCAGAACAGAGGTTGCCACGAGAATCGAAGCGCCACGGGAACATCGCTGGACAGCAGGACGGGCCACGGGAATCCATGGACACAGATCGGGCACGAAAATTAGATCGGGACAGCAATCCAGGGCACGTAAAAGCGTTGGACTGGGAACGGCGCTCGAAGGGCGACCGGATCGGGGCTCGGGATGCTGCGGCTCGGAGAGGAGCGGCGACGGAGCCGTTGGAAAGGAAACTAGCGAGAGGGGTCGCGGGGACCGGCGGCGAGGGGGTCGCGGGACATGGACGGCGCCTGGGCGGTCGGCCTGGATCGTGCTGAGCAGCGTCGGGTCGGGCGGAGCAACGTCGGGTCGGGCGCACAGGGGATCGGGGAGGGGCCGACGGCGCTGGACACGACCGGGGGAGGACGGCGAGGTCGCCGGAGGCGCGGGATCGGATCGTCGGGTGGTGGAGCTCCGGCTCGAGCTCCAGAAGCTAGGGCACGGGTTTGGGGAAAGAGGGAAATGGTGATGGAGGGGTGGAGAGAATAGGTTTCATAGGGATTTTCGGGAAGAAGAGCAGTCGGCCGTTGGCCATCGGAAAGCTGAGGAGTCGGCCGACCAACGTTCGGGAGAGGGAAAAGAAAGGGTTTTCCTTCACTCGGGATTTTGAGTATCAGTGAGTAATTGAGAGAGTTAAGTTAGTGTAAAGAGTTTTTAATGAAGGTTTAAATAAAAGTTTTGTTTTAATAGTATTTTCTTTAAGTAAGGAAAACTGATATAAATAAATACCAACAATTTTGTTTCGGGAAAATCCTAAATTGAGTTTTTTTCGAATTGGATTCAAGATGGGTTCGGAACGGGTCAGGACGGGTCAGGCCCAACTAAAAAATTCCAGAAAAATAATTTTTCTAAAATTTGGTTTTTCATAAAAAATAATAATTAATTTAGCAGACAATTTAAATAATTAAAATAAATTTTTTTACGAGTTGACTAAACTCTAAAATTCCAAAATAGTAATTTTTTCTAAAATACAATTTTCCTAAATAATGATAATATCTGGCAAAATATTAATTTAGCAAACACGCAATTTAATAATTAGAAAAATAACAAAATCGAATTTACGGGTTTCACAACCTTCCCTCCTTAGAAAATTTCGTCCTCGAAATTAAAGGATAGGGTCAGGGGTACAATCATGCAATCATGCCTCAAACAGTCTGAGTATTATTTTTCAATATCTTCATGTCTAACTAGACTTAACTGTCATATATCAAACGTACATTCTTCCCTTCTTAGGAATAAAGTCGTTCTCCATGATTATGAGTCTCGTTTCCATTCCTGAATTGCCAATCACCTTAAAAAAATTGTCTTCCACATTTTCACATATCATCTATCTTGCAATATAGTATGTACTTCTTTCAGTTTTCTAACATGTTCAAATTTTTAACTCTATGACTACGTCTTGTCTTACTACTTCAGTATCAAGCCTCGGTACCCAATATCATATTTAAAATCCAACACTCCTATTTGTCATGATCTGTAAAGTTTTATCATTTCTTACTCATGAGTGATCACTCTTGTGATTTTAGACTAACATGTATATATCCTGATTTCAATTCTTTATTTATATATTTGATCTCGAACTCTTATAAAATTTTATTTATCATGATTAAGCTCAAATCCTTCATTTTGATTTTATTGTATCACTTCGACTACCAAAATATCTTATTCATATTTCAACCAATCTTTCTATTTTAATCCTGGCATTCATACAATTGTCATCCTTGCTTAGTTATCATTTAAGTCAAAGTTTTTTTTTATCCGATTTATCACGCGTCTTCCTAAAATGTATCCTCATGCTTATCATTTAACCACCTCTTTCCTAAATATCAATTTGCTTTGATATTAACATCATTAATTATCTCTTTCTTAATGTAAATTTAAATCACATATATTCATATTCATCTTATTTTTATTCATAACTTGTGTACTCTAGAAATCCATGCTAGAAACTATTCTAGGTTTACTTCATAAGGCAAAATCAGATTCGAGGCATGATTGCTAAATATAAAGATAAAAAGTAAACATGTTTAGAATTTTCCAGATAGAGTTTAGAATATTTGTTGTGATCAAAATCATGAGTAAACATCGAGGTATAATTTAAATAATCATAACGAGTTTAAATTTTTAAAATGAGATCAAATAAATTAGAAAGGTCATAAAATACGACATCAATGATAATGTAATTTTCCGAAATGAGGGACAATTTTCAATTAAAACTGGTATGAGGTATAGGAGTTTGTGACTCAGAAAGAATCAACAAGTTGTATGATTTAAGATGGTGAGGGTGATTAAAATAGCCATGACAAGAATAATCCGATAGAATATTTCTGGAAGTGGGAGCAAATGCTAGAATACAAATCCTCAGAATGATTAGAGATAACCATGATATGAATATAGTCTTATTAATATTCGAAAACCACTATTTTCAAGTCACTTTGTTTCAAATTCATGCCTCGCCAGTGTGCACCTGACTGCAATAAATTTTTGACTCCATGACTTGAATAATTTAGTTTACCGAGTAATCTTCCAACTTTATCCATTTCATGGCTAAGCAAACATAGAACAAAGTCTCAATAATATTTGGAAACCTAATGATTACCTTTCATTATTTCAACTTAGAGTTTATGCCTCGCCAGTGCACAACTAGCTGCAGTAAACTTGCAGTTTTCCATAATTCAGATAAATGACTATCACGTAAATATGCGGAGTCATGTTAGGTTGCTAATATTTTCTCAGCTTTGTCCCTGTGAATTTTAGAGGAATTTTCAAAAATTCAAACGAGTTTAAAGTTCTAAACAGGATAAAAAATGTAGATGACTGTTCTTCTGAGATTAAAGGATTTATCAAAATATGTGTTTAAGATTCAAGAGACTGGGCTAAAATCAAGAGGAGTATCTGTTCTCCGATTTTCTTTTCCAAAGATGAAACGATCAACCTTGATTTGAATAATTGAGTCAAACACTAGATAAGATAGAAGCATTACAGATTTGGATTAAGTAAGAAAAACCAATGAAAATATTCCTGACAAATCACTCAGGGAATACAGAAAATTATTTTGAGAAGAATAATTCCATAACTAAGGAAAGTTGGAAATTTGAGAGAAGGTAAGTTTCATTGATTCAAGGAAATCAAATTGAAATTGTCTAGTAACGCCAAGAATTTAAATAGCTTTGGGACAGCTCAAAATTTCCATGACTAAAGGAAATTCAATAATAGAATGGATTCAAAATGTGATCAATTTTTTGACCGTTCCTGCTTCATGGTATTCAATCATAGAAGCTTTTTAGGCCTTTGATTTGATCAAAAATTTGCATAAAGAGAGTAGGGTTTCAAGATGAATGGAGGAAGTCAACAGATGAGAATATTTCGATCTTTGGAATAACAATCAATATTGAAATTGAAAATAACCCCTTTAAGAGAATCATGAACTAAACTAATTCTTCTGGTAATAATTGACCTTGAGGTTTAAATGATCCCAGAAGAATTTTGATTCAGGATTGATTCCGAAAAGGTTAGTCAATTGAAAAGATCAAGGCAAAGGTTAGATAATGGTTATAAATATATATATTTGGGTAGATTAGAATTTATCAAGGTTGCTAAGAAATTCAAAATTCTACATAGCGAACGAATCAAGATTTCAATTAAAGGTAGAGAAATAATGAAGAATTCAAAATTTAGGTTTGATAAAGAAGAAGACCATGTAGTGTCCCAAAATTTGTGATACTTATTTTATACGTGTTCGTATTTCTGACCCGTATTTCTCTTTTCTTTGATTAGTTAGTTGTGGTTTATTTCATATTTAGCATTGTGGTTTAATTGTCATTTATCGTTCATGGATTAACTCGAATTAGTGGGGCTTGGTTTTATTTGGATGGGAGGAGGATTGGGTTGGTTCGGCTTGGCTTGGTTTACTTGGTTCATCATGAACCAAGGTGAACCCCTACCTACCACCACCAACCCCATTTATTAACCCTTTCTTCCTTCTCTCCCTCATTACTTTTCTTCTTCTTCCATTAACTTCCTCACCTACCAGGAAGGTCTAGGCAAGTGCATCTTGCTTCATGGAGGAACCCAAATTTTATTGTTCCATTCTCTTCTTTGCAGCATTCTAACACTCTTTAGAACTTGGCATTTTCACTTTCTATGGCTAGATTCTTGTAGATCTATATTTACATTATTTTCGGATTTCTTGGGTTTTGATCTACTTAATCTTATTATTTTCGAGTTTTGATGGTTCCATGTTGTAGAGAATTTCGTTCTACCCCTTTTGACCTATGGAAGTTCGGATTTGGGCTCCGGATGATGGAGTTATGGAGCTTGAGAAGTTGGCTCTCATGGTGTTCTTCTTCTCGAAATTTTGGAGAAGATGAACTGTGCTTGACTTGACCGCATAAATGTTTCATGCGGCAAGTGATTTCCCTAGCCGCATGAATTAAGCTGACCGTATGAACTCCTAACCGCATGGCAGCACTTGACCGCATGAACCTTCATGCGGTGAGTCTTCCAGCCGCATAAGACTTAGGCATGGCGTGACCGCATATGCTCGTGATCATTGGGCCGCATGAGACCCTTGCACTTTTGGCCGCATAACTGAGTCTCATCCCAGCCGCATGAGATCCTGAAACCACCTAGCCGCATGCGCCCCCCTTGCTTAGGCAGCCGCATGCGCGCCAACCATATCGAGCCGCATGGCTATTTGCTCTGCGAGCCGCATGAACTCGGGCCTCCAGCCGCATGAGAACCCTTTCACCCCTAACCGCCTGGACCTCCATCCCAACCCAGCCGCATATACTCCGTACCCCTTCAGCCGCATGAGACCTGTCCACCGCTGGCCGCATATGCTCCACTGCCCCGCCAGCCGCATAAAGCTTACTTCCCTCTGGCCGCATGATACTTCACTGCATGACCCTGAACTCTCCTATAGCCCTGTGTACTTTTATTTTATTATTAATTTGCCCATGCCTTGTAATCTTTATTGTATATTTTTACGCCCATTTATATCCTTACGCCTTTTGTCCCAAACTTGATAATCCCGATTTGATTGACATGATTGAAATGATAATTGTACCTGGCATCGTGTGACCAAGAACTGACATGCTTGATAGTGGCCCGTCGTGGTGCACTCCTGACATGATAACTTGACCTGATAACTTGACCTGCTACACATGACACGACAGTGACCGGTAGTGGTGCACTCTTGACAAGTACCCTGACATGCTTGATAGTGGCCCGTCGTGGCGCACTCTTGATAAGTAATAATGATAATGATAGTGGCCCATCGTGGCGCACTCTTGATAAATTAATTCATTGGCCTGGACACCGTGGTTGTTTGCATGGATTGTGCTTGTATCAACTACTAGTCCGGTTGTGTCTTGCATCATGTCTAGGACATGATCCCTGAGTACCACGGTCAGTGATTCATACTGAATCTGGCTAGGTTAATGACTAGATTGATCAAATAGTTCATGGAGAATTTTCCAGTTACCTGTTGCCCCTTTGGTCCCGGCCTTATATATATATATATATATATATATATATATATATATATATATATATACATGGGATTTGTTGCTATCCGTCGAGATGAGCGCACTTCCAGCCCGCCGTCGAGTGTGGTACCTTAGGACACATGTATCTTACTACAGTGTGTCTGCTATATCCTGCTATCTTTTCCTTTTCTTTCTGGGATCACTCAGGTAGTAACAAACATGTAACCGGACTTGGAATTCTCATTGCATTTTGCTAGTAACTAGGCCTGTGATAACCCTAGTTAGTTAAAGTAGCAAGCCGTACTTGTTGTTTGGCCGTGATTGTTGGATGGGGTTCAATCTGTCTAGTCTTGTCTTGATCCTGTACAAGATTGTTACATGTCTTGATTTCTTATATTTACCTTGCCGATAAATGGTGGGAGAAGCCAAGTTCCGTTCAGACGAAGGGTTACAACCCCGGTCCTTGTTTGGTTTACGGGTTGTAACCTGGTTATCTGAATAGTTCCAAGGTTATCTCATCGTATATCATCCTGTCATGCTTTTCATATGTTCTGTCTTTAATTGATTCTGTACAAGATTGTCTTTTATATTCACCTGTCATACTTTTTCTTAAATTACTGTCTCTTATTATGTAATTATATTCTTGTGCTAATTGCTGATTTTAGTTCCTAAGTGAAGCCTCCTTTGTGGCACTTGCTCTTTCTGGGGTCTGACCCAGCTGATTTTGTATGGCCAGATACCGGAGCAGCAGTAAAGGATCTACCTGCTTTCCAGCCCGATGGTGACCGCCAGGCGTAACCAGGGCAAGGAGTGGGTTTTCTTTTTGTTTTTCCACTGTAATTGTACATTATTCTTTTGAGGCGTTTGGCCGCCGAGCACTTGTTAGCTCGATGCACTTTACCTTCTGTCTGCCTACGGGCTGTAATCATGATTGGCAACTCGAGGTTGATCATGTATGACTTAACTCTTCTCTGCTAGTCCTTACATTTTGTACGACTAGCTTCATGATCATCTGGATATGTAATGTTTGGGACGCCTTACAATTGTATATTTGGTGGTCTGATATCTTGTAACTATTATTAGTTGGTTGAGATTGAGACAATAGGATAATTTATGACCTTAAGAGACTGATGGCTTGTAGATAAACCCTCACATATCTAGACAGCCGTGATCGTATGGTGAGATGGATTCCATTTCATTATACGTAGCTGGCTATATCTGCCCCCGCTCTCCAGTATTCTGGTTCTGGGGCGTGACAGACCAAAGAATTCAATTTTATTCCAAAAAGAATATGAATCCTAAGGTAGACTAGAACCTGAAAATTATGGTAGGAAAATAATCTCGAAAGTCATGGGACACTCAAATGTACAATCAGCTTAATCTAGATAAGGTTTAGGTACAAACACAAACAAAGTATCCTACGAATCTATAAGCAGGCAAAAATAGATATTTAAGTAAATAATTTTCGGCCCTATAATGTAACATGGTGTATATCATCTAAGTGTTCTAATTGTTTCTAAAGTCTGTTTTCCTAAAGTCTCAACTATCAGAACTGCGCGATGGTCTAGACTAAATTGACTAGACCAATTTACAGATCTGACCTGCATGGGCCACCACTAAAAACATGTCACGACCCGGTCCTAATTTCTTGGGTCGAATCGGATCATGTCCAGCCTGCACCGTTGTTGAGACGACGGCAGTAAGCTGTATCAAGCTGTGAAACACATACAGATAAAATTCTAACGAAATATGAAAACATTTTATTCAATTTGAAAAAAACCTGAAATACAACAAACATTAATTACAACAACTACATTTGAATACATCGATTACTAAATAAATTACTATCCAGCTCTACTGTTCTTGGGTTCCAGGTTCTGCGGGAACAGGCATCAGATCTTCAATGACTCAATCACCTAAAAATGTTGGTCTCCAGTCAGGAGGGAGCAAAGTACAATTCATGATAATCCAACAATTGAAATAATAATAGAGTTATGCACTTTTAAACAATTTGAAATAAACAGTTTTCCAGCAGTTAAAACATTGTGATGTGAATAGGCAATGAATATGACCGGCTTGGGTTGTACAGTTGTATCCTATCGATACGATATGGCTTATCCCCGTGTGTATGAGGGGTAAGCTAACACAGTCAGTATACTATTTTTGGATGTGGTCATACTCATTACACTACTCCCCCAGTACCCAACAGTCAATCAGTCAATGCTCTCAGAGAGAGTTCCGTGTTACATCGTGGTTTAAACTTGCAATAAAACGATTATTAAATAATTGGTAAACTAACACAAATTGTACTTGCCTTGGTTATAACTGGATTCGATGTTGGTTCCGGGATGATGCTAGTACAGTCCTCGAAATCCTACAATTTAGAATTCTTGACTTAGCACCAATATTCAATCCATATCTAGGTGTGCTAGTTACAATCTCTAGAATTTATCCTAGTCAAATTTTAGGTTATTTACAACTCTACTTTAGAATGCTTATTGAGGTGAGTTTCTAACTTACGAAGAAAAGTCAGTTTAAGTTTTTATTGGGAAAAATCGTATTTTCCAATCATTTGGCAAAACTTTGTATTATTATTTATATTTAAAATAATATTTTCTTTAAATAAGAAAAACGTGAAATTTGATTAAATAATAAACTTGAAATTTTTCCTAATTTATTTAATGTGAGAAAATAATATTGATTTTTTTATAAAATAATTATTTTACTATTTTTACGTGTTACGCCAACCACAAACCAGAAAAGAATAAAACTACCCTAACTTATTACAAAACCACAAAAAAAAAGGCTGGGCTTATGCCCTTACAGACCATTTTCACGAATTGAAATAAGAAGAAACATTGGTTAGTTCTAAAATTGTCCTACAATTTAATTACAAAAAAAT
>JANAVB010034130.1:0-30000 GCA_029216955.1 Iris pallida
GAGTTTTCTCAGAATCTCCTTCTGTATGTCTCTCCTGATTCTTTTTTTTGTGTGTTAAAAATAAGTCTATTTATAGACTAGACCCTCTATGCGTAAAAAGTAACAAAGTTGGGTCTCTACGCAAGTAACTGTCACCCACGATGAAAATCAACCTCTACGCTGTAGGAGCGTAAAAAGTGCTTCAAAGAAAGAGTCATCTCGTTCATAAGTGATTGGTTTTACGCCTAGCAGAGCGGGTAATCTCTTTACGCCCAAGACTAGGCTAATCATTACGCCTAAGCAGGCTGATCATTTTACGCTTGGGTCTACACCTATGATTTTATGCCAAGGACAGAGCAGCCTCTTTTACGCTGGAAAAGCTGTAAATCTCGCATTTAATGCAAACTCTGACATGAAGATATTAATGATGGCATTTACCACAGAATCCAACAGAATTTGTCTTATACAAGACCATGTTGTTGTTTATTGGATCGAGATACTTTACGCTCACTATATGTTTTCTTTACGTACAGAGTTTTACACGAGTTCTTACGCTCATAAAACAATGTTTGCGTAAAGTCTATTTGAGCCTTTTTACGCTCAGGTTATTTAATAACCACTTTACGCGGGAAACCTATGACAGAGCTATTTATGCTCATCTTACTGCTTTACGCCCAGAGGATGTTGGGGCTATTTTATGTCCTATTCTTTCTGGCCAGTTTGGAACGTGGTTTGCCTACATGGCCTTCATACCACATATTTCAAAGAACGTGTGTACATGTATCCTATTCTCACTGAAATGATGGGACGCGTGTCAACGTATGCAAAGGATGACTCTGATCATGGGTGGCAGTTGTTAGCGTAAAGACAGATTTTGATGCTTTTTACGTCAGAAGCCCCAGTCAATAAATAGACTCATTTTTCATAACACAGGACAGAGACAGAGAGACAGGAGAGAATGAGAAACCAGAACTTCGAGATTTTGATTCTCGGAGCATTCTTCTTCAACTTTTCTTTCAGAACAGAGTGAAGCAAAGCAGGAAAGCATTCGGCCTCGCCATCAGTACCCAAGTACGTCGATACCTTTCTGGTGACTTAGTTCTTCCAAGTTGTTCTACTTCAAGCAGTGATCTTCATCATCATCATGGTCCAAGGAACAAAGTGATCATTTACAGATCAGACTTCCATAGCAATATTTCCTAGAATCAAATTTGTACTCTTTGTACTTTTCTCGTTTTATTTTCAAAATCTAACTTTGTTTGGCAATTTTGTTAAGTGAAACAAAATGGCGACTCTGCCTGGGGACGACCTTCTCCTCTAACGAGGAGGCGATTGCTCAATATGATGATGTTTCGGTCGGTTCGACCAAGAAGACTCTGGTTGTGCACTTTGACCAGACTGCCTATGAAGAAATGCTCCGAACTGGGGGTGTTCTCGCCACTCCAATGTTCAAAAGTCTCGCAAAGCACGAAAAGTTTGGATTCCCAAATCCAAAGTGGTTTTTGATCTCTGTTCTTCTGATGACAAGGGAATTCTTTCCACTCCTGTCGTAGGGGCCCGTTCGTAACGAGGCAGTCCTTACTTCAGAGTTGCACTCAAAGTGTGACGATTTATCTCCGTTTGTAACGGTGAAGATAATCAGGTTTCACCCACTGCGTAAAAATCAAGTTTTACGCTCAGTGGGTAAGAACCAAATTTTACGCTCAGTACATAAGAATGAATCTCCCATTCGTAATGGGGCAGACTCTAAAGTTTATGCTTCTAAGTGTAAGAATCAGTCTCCCGTCGGTGACGTGGTAGGTCCAAATAAATTACGCTCCTCGCGTAAAGCAAAATCTCCCGTCTGTGACGTGGTAGATAATCAATTATGTTTTACGCGTAAAGGTAAGTCTCCTGTCTTTGACAGTGTAGATAAAATTCAACGATGTTTGCACATCAATTGAATGTACCTAAACGTGTGCAGCGTAAAAATGTCGTTGGTAAAGCTTCTGTCCTACACCAACAACCTGCTTATACTGCTTTACGCAAAGTACCAAACTTACAAATTACATGCCATGAAAATGGAGTCCTTCGTGCTAAATCTCAAGATTTACGCACACAACTCCAAACGCGTAAAAATGTACAGTTTGGTTCTGCGAATGCAGCCAGTAATCTTCTTTATACACAAGGGACTAAACGTTTTTCTGCCCCAAAAGTAATAAAGAAGAATACTCCATCTGTTCCTTCTGATTTACGTGAATTGCTAATACAAAAACGTAAGAACAGACAATCTCCGGTGACGTTCCCCCAAGAAAAACATCATTGTGAATATCACCAGGTTGTGATCAACTGTTGTTTTTCGGCTTCAAAACGATCAGTTTTTGATCGTTTGAGTTTTAACTCGCCTCAACATCAAGCTGAAGATCAAGAACATGAGCTGTCATATGTGTCAGTCAACATGGCATCTCATACTAACAGAGGACGACATCCAGGACGAATATGTCCCAAACCCCAGGTTAACAACAGTTCAACAGGCTTCTGATTCCTTTGAAGGAGTATATCAGAATACCGATCAAGAAGACAAAGACAATTGCAGACTTCTGATTCAGAAGCTAGGGGTACTCAATCTTTTGAGTCTGATACCGATAGTGTGGATTCATACTTCTATACTAAACCCTCTATATCTTCAAGAGAGGTTGAATCCTACGCTTTGAAGATGAACCAGAGACGTTATCTGCTAATACGGAACAACGTCTCACTGCCGTGGAGCAATCATTGAAAGATATGCTCAACATGGTGCAAAGCAGCATCAGATAATTTTGAATCAGCAAACTGCTCAACCTACAGTAATAACTCCGGTACCAGTAGCAGCACAAACTCAAGATAGTCAAGGGGCTGATATATATTTGAATATTCAAGAGCCTGCTGTTAATCAAAATTTGCATCTCCAGTTCCCATCATTCCAGAAGAGTACCACCTCCAGTAGGGATTACGGTACATCCAACGACTATTCAATCAAATGTGCTTCCTCAAACCAGTGAAGCCATTCAAGCAGTGCGTGAACTCAAAGCACAGTTTGAAGTTTTGAGGCACAAAGATCAGCTCCAGAGGTTAGAGATTAAGCAACCTTATCCTCCTCATTGGAATGATGTACCCTTTCTACCGAAGTTCAAGCCACAATCCATGGTTTATTCGATGGAAAAGCATCTCCCAGTCAATATCAATTACTTTGATATTATGACTGTACACTTGCAAAAAAATGATGCTCTTCTCACTCGAGTGTTCATCGGGTGCCTGACGGGTTCAGCTTACGACTGGTATCGTAGCTTACCCGATAACTATTTCGTCTTTTGACGAATTCAAGGCAATGTTTCTCTCCCGCTTCTATGAAGGAGGTATGGACATGAACATGTCCTCCTTGATAGAAATCAAACAAAAGGAGAAAGAAGATACTCGACATCATTGAACGTTTTCGACAGGCTACTCTAAAGATGCCTCCTGGTATGCCAGATTCACGTTGATTGATACATGCAAGATGAATCTGCGACCATCCATCGTTTTCAAGGTTCCCAGTTCTCAGATTAGGCTTCGTTTATCATAGCAGCAGTTTCTGCCGAGACCAATGGTAGGTTGGCTCGTGAACATGGGATAATTTTTGCCTCAGATGATAGAGGAAAAAAAGTAATCCTGGTAATAATCCTGGCAATCGTAATGAAAGGAAAAGATACTCTTATGGTCAATCTCTCAAGAACAAAACGACGCCAAATAATCAGGAATCTTCCAGGCCAAAGGAAGAATACTCTTTTGACGAAAGTGATATCCCAGGGATATTTCAGTGTCTGGTGAAGAGTGGTAAACTTCAGATTCCAGAGCCAAAAAGGCCTAATGAGTGAATCTGACTGACAATCCCAAATATTGTATCTATCATAGATACATTAATCATTCTACCAGTGCTTGCTATGTCTTGAAAAAGAAGATCCAAGAGCTGATAATGGTGGCGCTATCGCTTTAACCATGATGACCATACGGTTACAACCAATATGGTTTCTCTTCAGTTTGGAGATTTTCCTCCACATCAAGTCCCAGATGGAATTATCCCAATTCGAAGGCGAATGAAGATCGTGAATATCCCGCCTGCCAGGAAAGAAAATACAGGATTACTGCCGCTCACATTGAAGAATGGTGAAATCATGTGGGTACATCCGACTTAGTACCTGAGTTAGAAATGAAGGTAAAACTTTAAAATCCAAGAAAGGTAAGAAAGTCAAAACCTGCAACATAATTTCTCATGTTATTCCAATCCTGATGACTTGGATCATCTATGGGATGGCCTTCCTCTAGAAGATAGACTGAAAGAAAAACATCTGTCCTCCAAGTCTAGATCCTCCTACCAAGCTCAAGCTTACTCATCAGCAGTGGCTAGCATGAATAGTGTTTTATACCGAGCACAACAGGCCTTTGCTGCTTATGAAAAAGCTCCAACAGGGATTTCTCCTCGTCTCCCGAATCCTTTCTCCCTTAACTACAGAGACATCTATGTTCATTCTCCTGTAGTTGCAGAGGTTTCTTCCTCTTCCTGTGCTGAAACACCTGTCCAAAGTTCACTGCCTATCCACTTGTATAGTCAGCAATCTGTCCTTCTCATGAGGAAGATGGGTTACGACTTTCAAAAGGCAGAAGGTTTGAATTATGATAAAGGAATTCGTCTTCCTTTACAAATTCAAAATCAGAATTCTACTGCTGGATTGAGTTCTAAAGTTCCTCGTAATAACCTCACAAGAAGAAGGCTAAGGGAAGAAAGACTAAATCCTGTAATATGGTACTTCCTTCTCCTGAGTCTGAAGAAGAATCTTTTGCTGGTACAAGATCTGGAAAAGAGTACCACAAAGATTATGAGGGATCCTCCAAAGAAGCAGAAGAGGTAGTGGAAACTCTACCAGTTCAACCTTCTCAGGTTCCTGTTAAACCGTCTGTGGTTGAAAAGGGGAAACAGAAGGCAGTACGCTTTGATATCCCATTGAAGTCTGCCAGTCAGGGGGTGGTGATGAAGCCTTACAAGTTGACATTCTAGCTCAGTTAGCCAATACTCCGGCTAGACTATCTATATTTGAACTGCTTCGCCTTTCCAGAGAAAGCAGAGAACTTTGAGCGAAGCTTTACTTCAAGCAGATTCGTGCTTGGCTCAACTCAAGACTCCTGATAATATACCAGTGTCATGTCCGCAATGTCATAGTGTGATGGAAGTAATTCCAACATCACCTTTACACAAGAGGATATGCTATTGAAACACAACAAGCATGATAGGCCTCTGTGCTATACTGGATATATTGGATCCACTGAAATTGACAGGATTTACATTGATCCTGGGTCTTCAATTAATATAATTCTTCAGAGTATGCTAAGACCCCTGAGGATTCCTACTAGTGAGCTGACTTACACTAGTACTACGATAGTCGGTTTTAACTCTGGCAAGAGCAAACCACTGGGAAAGATTCGTCTGCAGATTCAGATTGGTGATCTTCGAACTATGGTAACTTTCTATGTTATCAACTCGGACGTATCCTACAATATTCTTCTTGGCAGACCGTGGATTCATGAGTACAATATTACGCCTTCAACTCTTCACTAATGTTTCAAATATGTGGACTCCCAAGGAGTTGTGAAAACTGAGTTTGCTGATATTAATCCGTTCAAGGGTGTCGAAGCCTACTTCTCTGATTCAAGGCTTTATAAACAAGAGCATATGAAAGATATATCAGACATGGGTGAAGATCAATCATCATCTGAAGATCAGTCTATTAATGAAGATCCACCAGAGGAGCAACCTTTGAAGGTCATAGTCAAGGGACGAATCCAATCCAACCTATCAATGATCAATCTTTGATAATCAAGATTAAAGGAAGAACTCAAACTTCATCTGAGGAATCAATAAATATTCCTGCTAAGAGCCAAGTTCAACCTTTTATGATCAAGGTCAAAGGACGTACGTCTTGTACGAATGATCCAGAACTACCATTGATTGTCAATCTTGGCAAATCTATGCAGAAGACGGATAATAGTCTACTGATGATCAATCCGAGGCGTAACAACAGTCAAATCGTAAATGATGTAAATATTGATCAGCCTGTACTTTTTGATATCAATGAAGATTTCCTTTTTGAGTATATGGCTGTCAAGTTTATCGAAAGAATGACTTTATCTTCTGATAATCAAAGTCATCGATATAAAGACGACATCGAACCAGAAGAAACTTTATATATCGATCATAAGGAAAATTCTTTCCCTCCTTATACAGATGTTGGACTGTATGCTCAAAGGTTCCTAACATCTTCTTCTTATCTTCTACCTGTGGCCGCTTCATCACAAGCTTGCGTAACTTTTAGACGTCATGAAGAATCTTATTTCGTAGTTCCGTCTGATAAGAAAAACAAGCGCCAAATTATGTTTGGCCTGGCTAGAAATATCCCTGTTGCTCAGACAGATGAGCTGAAGGATAAAGACAAGGGAAGAATTCGAATTGACAAGTATAGTCAACAATGTATCAAGATTATCCAGAACATGGGATATGACTTGAAGACTATGCAAGGTCTCAATCAAGGCAAGGGTAGACGATTACCATTATGTGGTGATCTGTTTTACTAAAAGACTCGTCATGGGTTGGGATATGATCCGTCTCACATGTTTAATGACGATATACAAGAAGAATTCTCTTCTAGCTCTTCGCAATCATCAGATTCGGAAGAAATTCTATTCATCGAATCCGATATGTCTTGTTCCTCATGTGAATCTGGGCAAATATTCTCAGTCAATATGGTTCAAACTGATGGTGAATTCGAACCATTTGAAAATGTCCCTTGAGCCACCATCGGTTCATTTATTTTTCTCATATATATCTTCAACGACATCTGTCTTCTTAATCTCCAGCTACCAAAGTTTGGTTAAGCTGATTACTTGTCTCTTTGAAGAGAGATTTTGATCTCTTATCTTACCAATTAGTATATAAAGTTGGATTTATTATTTATCATATTTTCATAACCTCTGGATAAATACTAAATTTACCTTCTTTTCCTATCTATCATGTCCATTTGACCTCTGCATAGATATTAAATCTACTTTTCTTTGGGTTCTTACATACTGTCATGTTCATATTACCTCTGATAGTATTGTACACTCTAAATAGAAAACAAGATTACATTATCTATCATGTTTATATTACCTCTGGATAGATATAATGTTTGAGTTTAGAAAACTTGTCATGTTCATATAACCTCTGATGAGTATTTTCTACCCCATACAAAACAAGATTTCATCATAGACTTATCACGTCCATATTACCTCTGATAAGTGCTTTCTATCTCTTACCTATTGTTTAAAATTTAAATAAACGATAGGATCACAAAATAAATCTTTCATTCATTTCTGGTGGAAATACTACAGAATGGATAAGACAAAAAAGATGACAAAACACTCTCTTAAGGTGGAGTGGAAACATCTTTGAGCAACTTCTTTAATTCTTCTAGCCGTCTGCCACGAGAACTCATAACCTTCTTGGTAGCCTCCGCACGTCGAGCTTCAGGAGTGCAAATACGAGAAAGTTCAGCAAAGGTGATTATCAAGTTGTCCTTTGCTTCATCAAGAGTTCTGATGGTCGACTCAGCCCTAAAAGCTTTCTCTTCTAAAATTGAGCTTTGGGTGAGGTGCAGATTTCGAGCATCGATCATCTTCTCTCTTTCAGCCTTCAAGCAAGCTAGCTCTGCCTCGACTTCACGGATTCTGTCATTCTTGCTCTGAATATCTATGTTCAAAGCGTCATAAGCCACTCTGTGGCCATACAGTGCAGGTTTTATGCCAGTCAAAAAGGCTTTCTCTTTGGCAACCTTCAGACTATGTTCATGGAGAGCTGTATTATATGTAGTCTCTCGAGCAAGATAATCAGCTGTTAAGGCATCATATTCTTCCTCGATGAGAATTTCAACAGTTTTAATAGACAGATTAAGATATTCTCTGGTTGGCTGTTCAAGGTCCTCCACAATTTTCTCCAATGCGGCAGCTCTCTCAGTATCGTTGAACAAAGCAACGTTCTTGATGGTTGAAGCCATTGCCGTCTTTAGAGTCTCATATTGAGGCCCTTATTTAGGACCATTGTTATCAAGGTTGCCAGGTTCTTATAAAAGGTGTCAGTATAAATCTCAACGAGGAGATCCATTTCTGTGCTGGAACTTGGCGTGGCAACAATATCTAACAGATCTCTTTCTCAAAAATCGGGAACAGATGTTGGCGGTACAACAGTAGGATGAGACGAAGTCGTGGTTGCTACTACCATTATAGCCAATTGATCCCTAGAAGCTTCAGGGATTATATCTCCAATCGGTGTAACAACAGACGGGGGTAGAGCTGGTGATGTTACTACTGTTATCTGGTTCCCAGGGACCTCAGCAGCAACGTCTTCAATATTTGTCACTCCAGCCGTTTATGAAGTTCTGGCGGCGATAATGTTGGTGGATGTGGTGACAACTACAGGAGCTGGTTCAGATTCTGGTATTGGCTTGTCAGAAACTGGTACTGGATCAGTGACGACAGTAGAGGATGTTATTATTTCCTCAGTTTCTGTTGGAAGTTCAAGCATGCCTCCAACATCTTCTTCAATTGATTGCTCCATAGGATTTTTTACTGTTTCAGTTGTGGTGAAACTTTCTACAGCCGATTCTTTGTTCAAGTTTGGGTCTCCTCCAATAGTCCCATCATCACCTACAGTGGGGTCGACTCTAGTCTTCTCTTTGTGCTGGTCCTCAGCAAGAGAAGATAATTTAGATTGTGCTTGTTGTGCCTCAAGTGATGGAGGATGTTCTTCTTGAGGTTCCATCTCAGGTTTTTGCACTCCCCCCTCTTCAACATCTGAGTTTTTTGAAGAAGAAGCTTCCTCTTCAGACTCCTCATTTTCTTCATAGATTTCTTCTTCTTGAGGAGGAGCTACAGGCTTTGGTGCAATTATGACATCTACAAAATGAACAAAAATAAGTTAGTATACAAAATCATGATATATAATTCCATATATGTTTTGTATAATACTTGGAATATGTGCATTTTTTTTCAAGATATGTATCATAATCACCATCCCAGTCATCATCCTCAAAGTCAAGAGCCGGTTCGTCTGATGGAATGCGATCTTGATCAACAGTGGATACAGTAGTAGTACCCTCCGTAACTTGTGCCTTAGACGGCAAAGATAAATGGAGTGAGGTGCTAAGACGTCCAGGAGACAAAAGTGTTACAGCTCCTGATCCAACTATCTGTGGAGGGGCTGAAGATCCTTCTCTAGGATGGACTGAGGAAGAACCAACGAGAGGATCTTCTTCAATGTCCTCTTCTGGAGTGTGAACTCTTGGTTTGGAAGGCCCTTTTATGGTAGACCTCTTCCTCTTTTCTGGAGTTTTTATTAGAAATGTGGCGGCTGCACTCTATTTTCTTTTTCGGCCTTTACCAATGATGATAGGTTCTACAGCTGGTTCTCCAACTCCTGTTGGGATAACTTCTAAAAATGGATCTAGAATGCCAGTATCGTCAGGGATGTCTGCTGGCACCCTGACCTGCTCCTCAATATCTCCTTCTTTAGGCCACCTCAGACTACCCTTTATATTGTAACCGTGGGCAAAAGAATGAATTGAAGCGTAAAAGTGGGCATACGTATGGAGTATACGTAGTTCTGTAGTGCTAGTGGCAGTCGAAATTCTAAATTTAGCACCAGTCCGAACAGTACCGAAATACCTCCAACCCCTAGCTCCGTCAAGTAATTTCCCATAGTGACGGAATTTAGTCGAAGGATTACCAACATGAAGTTGGTCGTACCCAAATTGGCGAGCAAACGTACTGGGTAAGTATGGTTCGAACGCACAATTATCTTCATTTCTGTACATCAGATGAGAAGGTCTGATGCACTGAAGCCATCTAAAGACTGACTGTGGCAATACAACTTTTCCTTCAATTTCATATTTAAACTGGACACCTAAGCAATCTGCTGGAACTTGCGGCCGGGTACAGAAGAAGTTCCAACCATAAGAATAGTTCAGAACTGCTCGGATATCTGCCACAGTCGTAGCAATCCATGTAGCTTCTGAATTTTTGGAGGAAGACCTCCGCATCATCACCTGGGCCTGGCGGTAACAATCTGCAGTTGTGATGCAACAGCCAGCCCATCAGATAAGTGTAGGGCATCTCTACTCTAGGGAAAATATTCCGATGAGGAGCATTGTTGATTAACTCCTCGCCAAAGGTCCTTAAACCTGTATTTATTCGACACACCATGGTTGACAGCAGGTTAATCCTGACTTTAAAAACCAGACGTACTGCTGGCCATAGCACACTGCGGTAGATTCTATCAACAGTACCAATACCCGGTACAACCCATCTTCTCAACCATAAAGAAAGAAAGCCTGCCAGCAAAGCTCTCCGAGAGATTTTCTGACTACCATATCTGAGGAAGCTCAACGCTTCAGTTCCGGCAGGAAATTCCCCAGTCTTCGTAGATAGATATTTATTCGAGAATTTGTAAGTAATCATCATATCCCGAACCTTGTTAGAGGAGATTGTCGAATCTATGTTGATTACTGGAGCTTTGTTTTCCTGAAACCTTTGTTTGTCTTCCTTGGATATCTTATCTTTATGGAAGAAGAGATAAGTCGTCCACTTGTTGATATACGCCAAATAGGATGTACTTTCATGCATCGTGGTACAAATCAGGTAGTGGCACATCAGTTCTTCGTATATCTCGATTAACTGAGGGTTAACTCCTCTGATTTCAGCAAGCTCCCTGTTGGAGGGAACGTATTCTTCATATGGGGCTTCCCCCATTGGCAGCTTCGAGATAAACTGCATCTCATGAAGGGCAAGACCCATTTCACTTTTCGGGGTGGCAAAATTTCCAGTTGAACTTTGATATATCTCCATCAAGGCCAGAAATAAGTTTCTATTCGGAGGAATACCATGACTGGTGGAAGCTACCGCTTCGTACAAGCCAATATCTTTCAACTCTGCCTCAAAGTTCTTCATCATCCAAAGACTTATCTGGATCCAACTCTGGTTGAATGGAGTCAACCATCCTGGCAGTCTGGGGTTGGTTTGGGGATACAATACACCATCCCTCATAAATTTATTGACAAACATTGGGGTTTGTACTGGCTGTATTAAGCCCGAATCTTCACTAGGATTAGAGCCTGGCATAAGGCCGAAGATAGAAGTAACACCTCCATTGGGAACACTAGCAAAGTATCCCATTTCATTAGCACGCTCTCTCTTGAAAACAATTCTACCCGGTCGTCCATGACTGCTGGGAGTCAAATTCTACAACATTTGTCGAGGATGAGTAGCATGGATGAATGCTGACAAAGGATAATCTCTGTCCATATCTGGAAGATACATGGCTCTATCTCCAAATTTGAAAACCCAAGACTCCTTCTTGTGGTGTGTCTGGGATTTACAATCAATGGCATCTCCAAATAAAAAGGCTGGTTTTACGAAGTGTTGTCCATCTAGTGAACTCAATAATTCCCCATTTATCATGGATAGCAACATCCTATTCCCTTGAGCTGCTATCAATTGTGTCCTCTCTACCGGATATTCGGGGTTCGACTGAGGAAATTGGACATGAGATAAATCTTCCAAATTGTTCGAACCCACCATGCCAACTGATGATCCGAAAACTTCAGCGAGGGGGTGAACTTGCAAATCCACTGGTGAAATAACAAAAGAGATCAAGTTAGTTCGAAGTTTTTTTTATGATTACTAAAAGTTGATGAAAAGCTTATGAAGTCTTCGTTCGACAAAATCTCTCAAGGATTGATGAACTTTACGCTACCACATAGTGATATGAGCGTAATACAAATTTTACGCTGGCATGTACGAACATGAGCGTAGTTAAGTTTTACGCTAGCACCTTAACTGTGGGCGTAAAACCAAATTTTATGATGACACATATAACGTGGGCGTATTCTTTTTATCTTTTACGCTAACACGAACAACGTAGGCGTACGATGTTATTTCAGCTTTACGCTAACACGTACAATGTGGGCGTAAAAAGCTGAAAGTTTGGTTTATCTTCTTCTTCCTCGACGGTTTTGTTTTCTTCCAGCCAAAGAATAGGGTTTTACCCATCATAGGCGGAGCCACGGTTGGATTAGGATTTCGTTGTGGTGTTGATGACTAAGTAGGGGTTTTCACATGATCAGTCGTTGAGGAATCAATGGCTGGTTTCTTCCCCTTGCTACCGGCGGCGGATGATTTCTTAGGAGCCATCAGATCAGAGTTTCGAAGAATGAAAGGGCAAAGGAATTCAAGAAGATGAGTAAAAGTGTTTTCTCTCTCTGAAAAGACCTATTTATAGAGAGATTCAAAACCGACTATTGGATATCCCTATAATTACGCCGACTGTTGGATATCCCCGCTTTTATGCAGATGACGGTTGCGTATCCCAAATTTTACACTGCAGATCAAATCTCAACTTTTACGCTTCTGTTCAAAGTGTTTCAAATTTTGGAGATATTTGAAAACTTTGAAGGGGTCTTGTAGGAGCGTAAAAAGTGCTTCAAAGAAAGAGTCATCTCGTTCATAAGTGATTGGTTTTTACGCCTAGCAGAGCGGGTAATCTCTTTACACCTAAGACTAGGCTAATCAATTTACGCCTAAGCAGGCTGATCATTTTACGCTTGGGTCTACACCTATGATTTTACGCCAAGGACAGAGCAGCCTCTTTTACGCTGGACAAAGCTGTCAAATCTCGCATTTAATGCAAACTCTGACATGAAGATATTAATGATGGCATTTACCACAGAATCCAACAGAATTTGTCTTATACGAAGACCATTATTGTTGTTTATGTGGATCGAGCTACTTTATGCTCACTATATGTTTTCTTTTACGCACAGAGTTTTACACGAGTTCTTACGCTCATAAAACAATATGTGCGTAAAGTCTATTTGAGCCATTTTTACGCTCAAGGTTATTCAATAACCACTTTACGCGGGAAACCTATGACAGAGCTATTTTATGCTCATCTTACTGTTATACGCCTAGAGGATGTTGGGGCTATTTTTACGCCCTATTCTTTCTGGCCAGTTGGGAACGTGGTTTGCCTACATGGCCTTCATGCCACATATTTCGAAGAACGTGTGTACATGTATCCTATTCTCACTGAAATGATGGGACGCGTGTCAACGTATGCAAAGGATGACTCTGATCATGGGTGGCAGTTGTTAGCGTAAGACAGATTTTGATGCTTTTTTATGCACAAAAGCCCCAGTCTATAAATAGACTCATTTTTCTCATAACACAGGACAGAGACAGAGAGAAAGAGAGAATAGAGAAACCAGAACTTCGAGATTTTGATTCTCCGGAGCATTCTTCTTCAACTTTTCTTTCAGAACAGAGTGAAGCAAAGCAGGAAAGCATTCGGCCTCGCCATCAGTGCCCAAGTGCGTCGATACCTTTCTGGTGACTTAGTTCTTCCAAGTTGTTCTACTTCAAGCAGTGATCTTCATCATCATCATATGGTCCAAGGAACAAAGTGATCATTTACAGATCAGACTTCCATAGCAATACTTTCTCAGAATCAAATTTGTACTCTTTGTACTTTTTCTCATTTTATTTTTAAAATCCAACTTTTGTTTGGCAATTTTGTTAAGTGAAACATACGCGAGATGACACGTGTTCTATGTGTTGGCATATTTTATTTTGAGTAATTAACAGCATCTTCGTAGTTTAGTCTTCTGTTCTTCAGGTTCATATATTCTCAGAAGATCTACTACATGGAGTTCTTCCATTCAAGAGCTTTCTACTTCTTCCTTGAAGACTGGAGCAGTTACCGGCGTTCCCTGCATAAGACGGCGTCTTCCTGCTTAGAGTCTTCGAGTCTGTACTGGTCTAGGTATATCTGTAAACACCTAAGGACGGATGACAGTAAAAAGAACAAGTCAAAAATCAAATAGCTACAGACTGGCATACCGGCGGTATGCTCCAGCATACCGGCGGTATGCTCTGGCATACCGACGGTATACCATTTTTGGAATACAGAAAGTTGCTGTGACAAATAGTCGGTATACCGGCGACATGCTCTGGCATACCGGCGGTATACCGCTTTTCTTGTACAGAAAGTTGCTGTGACAAATTGTCGGCATACCGACGGCATGCTCCGGCATACCGACGGTATACCGTTTTTAGCAACCCAAAAGTTGCTGTGACTAATTGTCGGCATATCGACGGCATGCTCCGACATACCGACGGTATACCGTTTTTAGCAACTCAAAACTTGCTGTGACAAATTGTCGGCATACCGGCGGCATGCTCCGGCATACCGACGGTATACCGAGTTTCAAATATTTGGTTTTCGAATTGCTCTGACTAGCATTAATGGCCGCATTTAATGCTCTCAAACGGTCATTAATATGACCGTTACTATTTGGCCGGTATACCGACGGTATGCCGCTGCATACCGACGGCATGCCAGTCTGTCTGCTTTCTGAGCATTAAATGCCACCAACTCTTGGTTCTCTTATAAAAGGAAGCTCTCTCTCTCTCTTGAGCTTTCTTACCAACTCTTCCATAAATTTTCCAACAACCAAGAGCTCCACCATTAATACTCTTCCAAGCTTTTCATTGTCATCCTCTCCCAAAGTGCTAGAGTATTAAAGAGTTGTACATTTCGATCTTCACGTGTTAGAAGATCAACAAGTTCTCATTCTCTTTTGTTTGAAGTTGGCGAGCCTTCGTAAGAAAACTCGTGTGTAGAAGTTGGCGAGTCTTCGGATCCAAACTCGTGTTGAAGTTGGCGAGTTCTTCGGATCCAAACTCGTGTGTACTATTTGGATAAATAGTGGATTAAAGCCGAAGAGAGTTCCGGGACTGGACTGCCTCAAAAGAGGATACCAGGATACATTCTTGCGTTTGCGTTTGATCTTTCTGCTCATTACTTTCAATTGTCTTTATTGCATCAATTGTTGTAGTTAATTTTTAATTACCCTATTCACCCCCCCCTCTAGGGTTCTACAATTGGTATCAGAGCTTCGTTCTCTTGATTTGGATTTACACCCTTGAGTGATTTATGGCCTCTAACCCTAGTATCAACACGTTTCACAATGAGGGACACTCCACAAATAGGCCTCCCCTATTTGATGGTACTAACTATAACTACTGGAAGATTAGGATGGGCATTTATCTAAAGTCCATAGATTTCAATTTATGGGATTGCGTGATAAATGGCCTTCCTACTCCTTCTAGAGCTATTGAGGATATTGCTTCTGACACCCTTCGGGAAACACTTGCTGAAAACATGAAGAAGCTTGCTTGTCGAGATGCCAAGGCAATGAATGCTCTTTACTGTGCTCTCGACAGTAGTGAATTCAACCGAATCTCTACTTGCAAGACTTCCAATGAGATTTGGAAGTTACTTGAAGTCACACACGAGGGAACTTCACAAGTGAAGGAATCCAAGATCAGTAGACTCACGCAAGAATATGAGTCTTTTAAAATGAAGCATGATAATCTATTGCTAGCATGTTTACTCGTTTTGGTGACATCATTAACCCTCTCTCTTCTCTTGGAAAGGAATATCCCGCTCATGAAAAGATAAAAAAGATTCTTAGAGGATTGACGAAAGCTTGGAGTCCTAAAGCTACCGCAATCAATGAGGGGAACGATCTAACCGTCATGAACCTAGAGACCCTCATGGGTAAGCTAATGACTCACGAGCTTGACATAAAGGACCAAGAGGAATCCTCTATTCAAGAGAAGGAGAAGGAGAAGACCAAAGAAAAGGAGAAGACTCTTGCTCTCAAAGCATCAAGGTCCTACTCCAAGGATAGCTCCGACGACAATGAGTCGGACGACGATGAAGAAATAGCTCTCACAGCTAAGCACTTCCGGAAGTTCCTAAAGTTCAACAAGGCCAACCGCTCCAGACGGGACAATGAAGAAGACCCGGCATGCTATCAATGCAGAAGACCCGAACACATCAAGAGGGATTGTCCGATGATACGAAAAGACTCAAGCAAGTACGAGAAGCCTAGCAAGGGAAGCTCGTCCTCCAGAAAGTTCGCCAACACTAGCATTTGGTGTGAAAGCGACGCGAGCGACTCCGACAACGACAAGGAGTGCAAACACAATGCCAACGTCTGTCTCATGGCAACCGATGAGGTACTTGATGATTTTTCCTTAAACACTCTTACCTATGATGATTTGGAGAAAGCCATTCTTGAGTTACATGAAGAACACAAAGGTGTTCGAAATAAATACAAGAAATCTCTTAAGGAGGTTGAGGCTCATACACTTGAAATAGAGAGGCTCTCAAGCATCATTATTGATATGAAGGGAAAATCTCCTATTACTGACACGGATAAAATAGAGTCTTTGCGACTCAAGTTTCAAGAATCTCTTGACACCATCAAGAAAGGGATGATGAGATTCTATCCATGAGAAGTGCTTATGAATTTGCTATGCGCAAATGTCAAGATGCTAATAAGAGAGAATACACCACTTCTATTAAGTATAATGATCTTCTTACACGGAGTAAGAATTTAGGTAATAAGAACACCACTCACATGCATGCTCCTAGACACCCAAACACTCATCAAAATGCTAGGCATAACCCTTACATGAACACTACACACAACTCCTTTTCTAACACAAGAAAAGGACCTTTTGTTAAGAAGAACACCTCTCATCATGCTTTTTACTATCATCATAACACTCATGGTAGAACTTCTCACACTAGAAACTCACCTATGCACAACACTCACACTTCTTCTTCTAAATCTTCTTTGATGTGCAATTATTGTGGTTTGGTTGGTCACACTTCAAACTTTTGTTATACAAGAAAACAAGTTGACATGAGAGTTCTTAAGTGGGTTCCTAAGACTAACACTCATGGACCCATAAGATCATGGGTACCAAAATGTTCATCTTCAACTTATGTTGTAGGTGACGAATCCTTCTCATGCTAGAAGCAAGTGGATTCTCGATAGCAGTTGTTCACGGCACATGACCGGTGATGCTTCACTTTTTACAACGCTATCGATGAAGAAAGAAGGACACGTCTCCTTCGGTAACAATCTTAAAGTTATATTATTGGAAATGGTAATATCGGTTCTCCTCCTTATCCTTGTATTAATAATGTATGTCTTTTTACTAATCTCAAGCATAATCTCCTTAGTATTAGCCATCTTACCGATAATGGCTATTATATCAAGTTTGTTAAACTCAAATGCTACATTACCGATAGCTCCAATGGAACTATTGTGTATGAAGGTATTAGAGAAAATAATATTTATGTTCTTTATCTTGTTGAAGGTACTAACAATGACAGGTGCCTAGTTGCAAAGAACGATGAGAGTTGGCTTTGGCACATGAGGCTTGGACACGCCAACATGGATACCATCTCTCGCCTCGCCTCCAAGAAGCTTGTACGAGGACTTCCTAGTATCCCCTTCAAAAAGGATATGGTTTGTGAAGAATGCGAGAAAAGTAAGTTGACCAAGTCATCCTTCAAATCTATCAACTCTGTGAGTACCACTAGACCCCTTCAACTTATTCATATGGATCTTTTCGGGCCTAGTAGAGTAGCTAGCCTTGGTGGCAAACTTTATACTTTTGTTTTAGTTGATGATTTTTCGAGATTTACTTGGGTTATTTTTCTTGCTTGCAAAAGTGATACTTTTCGTGAATTTGTTGCTTTTTGTAAACGTGTTCAAAATGAGAAAGGTTTTTCTATCAACAAAATTAGGAGTGATCATGGAGGAGAATTTGATAATGTTGATTTCAAAAGATTTTGTGAAAAGAATGGTTTTGGACATGATTTTGCTTGTCCTCGTACTCCTCAACAAAATGGTGTTGTGGAGAGAAAGAATAGAACCCTTGGCGACATGGCCGGGTTATGTTAAACCAATATAAGCTCCCCCAATATTTTTGGGCGGAAGCCGTTAATACGGCGTGTCATGTTATTAATAGAGTCTTAATTAGACCTATTACTAAGAAGACTCCTTATGAGCTTTGGTTCAACAAAATTCCTTCTATTGAATATTTCAAAGTTTTGGTTGCAATTGTTTTATTTTGAATACCAAGGATAACCTAGGCAAGTTTGAAGAAAAAGCCTATGAAGGAATATTCTTGGATACTCTACTCATAGTAAAGGTTTTCGTGTTTTTAACAAAAGAAGTCTTGTTGTCGAAGAGTCAATCAATGTCTCTTTAATGAACTCAACTCTTCTAATTCTCCTCTTCCGAGGATATTGATGACATCTCGTTTGGGTTGGAGAACCTCTATTGAGGATCGTCCTTTTCATCTAACAATGAAGTTGTGACCCCATCTAAAGAGTCTCCTCCTCTCGAGCCTCCTTCAAAGGATCTCCCAAGAGAATGGAGATTGTCACCAATCTAAGGAGCTTATCATTGGGGATCCTTCCTCAAGTGTTAGCACAAGATCCGCCACTCGTGATCTTTGTGCCAATGTGGCTTTTATCTCAAATAGAGCCTAAAAATGTTAATGATGCTTTTCTTGATGAATTTTGGATGATAGCTATGCAAGAGGAGCTAAATCAATTTGAGCGAAGCAAGGTTTGGGAACTTGTCCCAAAACCTAGCAATCACCCCATTATTGGAACTAAATGGGTGTTTCGCAACAAACTTAATGAAGACGGGTTAGTGACTCGTAACAAAGCCCGATTGGTTGCTCAAGGCTATAACCAAGAGGAAGGCATGACTACGACGAAACCTATGCTCCGGTTGCACGTCTTGAATCCATTCGTATGCTTTGTGCCTTTGCTTGTTTAATGACTTTAAGCTATTTCAAATGGATGTTAAAAGTGCTTTTCTAAATGGTATTATTAAAGAGGAAGTTTATGTTAAACAACCTCCCGGTTTTGAAGATTTTCAATTTCCTAATCACGTCTTCAAACTCCATAAAGCCCTTTATGGCCTCAAACAAGCTCCACGTGCTTGGTATGAGCGTCTTAGCTCTTTTCTGTTTCTCACAATTTTTCAAAGGGCAAAGTTGACACCACACTTTTTATTAAATCCATGAGGGACTCTCTTATTGGTTCAAATTTATGTTGATGTATTATTTTTGGTTCTACTAACAACACACTTTGTGTAGAATTTGCCAAAGTTAGCAGAAGAATTTGAAATGAGTATGATGGGTGAACTCTCCTTCTTCTTGGGATTACAAATCAAACAAGGACTAAAGGACCTTCATCAATCAAGCAAAATATACAAGGACCTCCTCAAGCGTTTCGACCTTGACTCATCCAAATCAATGAGGACTCCTATGGCCACAACGACAAAGCTTGACGGTGATGAAGATGGCACATCGGTCGACATTCGTAAGTATAGAGGTATGATCGGTAGCTTACTCTATTTAACTGCTAGCGTCCGGATATCATGTTTAGTGTTTGCTTGTGTGCACGATATCAAGCAATCCAAAGGAATCAATTTGAGTCCGTTAAGCGCATTTTTCGTTATCTCAAAGGCACCATTAACATGGGTCTTTGGTATCCGAAATCCTCATCCTTTGAGCTTCACGGCTTTTCGGATGCGGATTTGCCGGATGCAAGATTGACCGAAAAAGTACTAGTGGCACATGTCAATTCCTCGGGAAGTCCTTGGTATCGTGGTTTAGTAAGAAGCAAAACTCTGTTGCTCTTTCAACCACTGAGGCAGAGTATATTGCGGCTGGTTGTTGTGGCACAAATTCTTTGGATGTCACAAACACTTTTAGATTATGGCATCTCATTCGACCCCTATTAAATGTGATAACACTAGCTCTATCAATCTCACGAAAATTCGATTGTCACGCACGAAGCACATTGAAATTAGACACCATTTTCTTCGTGACCATCAGCAAAAAGGAGATATCCATCTTGAATTTATTGATACTACCTATCAATTAGACGATATATTCACTAAGCCTCTCCCGGAAGATCGCTCTCTTTCCTTTGCGTGAACTAGGCATTTTGACTTTGATCCTTAGTCCCATTCGGCCGGCACACGACGGTATACTACGGTATACGGCGGCATGCCGTTTTCCAAGCAGAATTATGTTCTGTTTCGAAACTCGGCATACCGTCGGTATACGTCGGCATACCGCCGGTATGCCGAATGGTGGCGGACAGGAATTTCTATGAGATCGGGGCCCACTTTTTCCTCTCTCTTCCTTTATTCTTTCTATCCTTTCTTTATTCTCTCATCCATCCCATCCCCTTAACTACCCATCTCCTCAACTCCCTTTCCTATTTATTACTCTTCAAATCACCTTCCCCCTTTCTCTCCTCTTTTTACTCCATCATTATTTCATCCCATCACCTTTTCATCTTCCCACTTTACTCCTCCTCTATAACCGTTCCCTCCCTACCCCCCCTTTTTCAACTCATCTCTTCATCTTCCTCCTCTACTTTAAAAACCCTCCTTCTTCCATCTCCCTCTCTACTACTTCTTCTTCCACAACAAAGCACAAAAACCCTCTACATGGAAAACCCTAAGCGCCCCCGATCCTCCTCCTCCTCCATGTTCAACCCCTTCGTCCCGATGGTGCTACCCTACCGGCTACCCACGCGTCTTCTCCACCTCTCTGGCGGCCGACCTTTGGTTCCAGCACTTCATCTATCACAACGTGTTCAAGGAAAGGGCGATCAACTGGAATCTCTTGCCCGGTCACGTCCCCTTGTTTGACGATGCCGGTCTCTCCTCTCTTCTTCGGCGCCAAATTCCTGTCTACCCCGCTGCTGTCCGACTTTTCTATTGCAATATGCGGGGGGATGACGACGATCCATCCGCCATTCAATCTATGGTCAATGACCGCCACTTCCGTCTTACTTCTCGGGAAGTGGGGAATATCTTAGGCATCCCGGACAAAGGGGAAGCATTACCAACTTTGGGTGCTCTCAACGCCTCGGCGGCGTCCCCTTTCGACGAATTCTGCCGAATCATATGCAAGGGTCCCAACCCTCCTGCCATCCCGGCCCTCTCTGTCCAGCTGGAGCCGTTTACTACGAGCTCCATCGGCTCGTGTTCCACACTCTGTTTCATAAGGACGGGAATTATGACGCAATCACCGGTGATGCCCTCGTCTGCATGTATCATCTCTATGCCCGAAGCGATTCTCCTTTCCGAAGACTTCTTTGCAATTCCGGCGTGTCTTGCCTTCCGGGAAGCAGAATCTCTACTATGGCTCTTTATCACTCTGCTTCTGGAGGCCAAACATGTTGATCTGTCTCTCTGCTCCTCGGATGGCGTCCCCATATCTTGCTGTCTCCCGTTCCCTTGGTGGCGCCTCTACTTCCCGTGCCTCATCTTCCCAAGAGCAACCGGCATCCACGCCTGCTGCTTCCACATCTACCCCTCCTACTTCGAGCCGTTATATGCCGCTCACTCAGCAGCATTTTGATATACGGATGGCCCAGGCGGAGGAGCAGATGCGGGCCCACTCGTGGACTTGGCGCCTGATCCAGACTCGTTTCCACGATCATGGGTACTTTATTCAGCGCACTCTTCAAGACCGTGATGCTTTTCTGGATCTCAATCTTCAGGATCCATGTACACGGGCCCGCGCTTCTCTGACCCCAATGCCTATAGGTTTATGTACCCTGACGGTATTGATCCTTTTGGCGCCTTCCACCAAGCTCAGGGTGATGATGATGATGATCCGGCTGAGGATTAGGGATGGACTTCCTTTGGTGATGGTTTCGGCTTTGAGTGTTTCTAGTTTTATGTGTTTGTCTTTATGTTGTCTTTTGTGGTCCTTCGGGGACCGGTGTGTGGTTTTTCCTTGTTGTTTGCTGTCCTTCGGGGACTTACTCTTTGGGTTTCTCTATGTTTGGCTCTCATGGTGGAGAGTCTTTTATGTTCTCAGTATGCAATGTTTGTGTCCAGCATGTATTCACTTCCAACTTCATATATTAATGCATGCTTCTCTCTTTATATACTCGTGTTTGCTTTATTATGCACTGTTTCTATTGTTTATCCCCATCTTTGACTAAGTGACAACGGGGGAGAAATTGTATTAAGGGGGACTGTCTACTTACGGGGAAGCTACTCCCTGAAGATGCTACTCTCTATTTTGTCAATTATCAAAATGGGGGAGTTCGTTGGCACATTTTATTTTGAGTAATTAACAGCATCTTCGTAGTTTAGTCTTCTGTTCTTCAGGTTCATATATTCTCAGAAGATCTACTATATGGAGTTCTTCCGTTCAAGAGCTTTCTACTTCTTTCTTGAAGACTGGAGCAGTTACTGGCGTTCCCTGCATAAGACGGCGTCTTCCTGCTTAGAGTCTTCGAGTCTGTACTGGTCTAGGTATATCTGTAAACACCTAAGGACGGATGACAGTAAAAGAACAAGTCAAAAATCAAATAGCTACAGAGCGGCATACCGGCGGTATGCTCCGGCATACCGACGGTATACCATTTTTGGAATACAGAAAGTTGCTGTGACAAATAGTCGGCATACCGACGGCATGCTCCGGCATACCGGCGGTATACCGCTTTTCTTGTACAGAAAGTTGCTGTGACAAATTGTCGGCATACCGACGTCATGCTCCGGCATACCGACGGTATACCGTTTTTAGCAACCCAAAAGTTGCTGTGACTAATTGTCGGCATACCGACGGCATGCTCCGGCATACCGGCGGTATACCGTTTTTAGCAACTCAAAACTTGCTGTGACAAATTGTCGGCATACCGGCGGCATGCTCCGGCATACCGGCGGTATACCGAGTTTCAAATATTTGGTTTCGAATTGCTCTGACTAGCATTAATGGCCGTATTTAATGCTCTCAAACGGTCATTAATATGACCGTTACTATTTGGCCGGTATACCAACGGTATGCCGCTGCATACCGACGGCATGCCGATCTGTCTGCTTTCTGAGCATTAAATGCCACAACTCTTGGTTCTCTTATAAAAGGAAGCTCTCTCTCTCTTGAGCTTTCTTACCAACTCTTCCATAAATTTTCCAACAACCAAGAGCTCCACCATTAATACTCTTCCAAGCTTTTCATTGTCATCCTCTCCCAAAGTGCTAGAGTATTAAAGAGTTGTACATTTCGATCTTCACGTGTTAGAAGATCAACAAGTTCTCATTCTCTTTTGTTTGAAGTTGGCGAGCCTTCGTAAGAAAACTCGTGTGTAGAAGTTGGCGAGTCTTCGGATCCAAACTCGTGTTGAAGTTGGCGAGTTCTTCGGATCCAAACTCGTGTGTACTATTTGGATAAATAGTGGATTAAAGCCGGAGAGAGTTCCGGGACTGGACTGCCTCAAAAGAGGATACCAGGATACATCCTTGCGTTTGCGTTTGATCTTTCTACTCATTACTTTCAATTGTCTTTATTGCATCAATTGTTGTAGTTAATTTTTAATTACCCTATTCACCCCCCCTCTAGGGTTCTACACCATGTAGAGTTTTGGTCTCTACATGTAATGCCCCAGTCCCAAAATATGTAGGACTAGGAACGTAGACATGCCAGCCGTATAATAAATATACGTAAGCTGTAAAATGCAGTAGAACATAACTAATCTCATCCACATAAAAATGAATAAAAGATATCATATAAAGATAATGAATTATCTTGATACAATATGTTGGACGGAGACAAATCCACTACCAATAAGTAAAGGAAAAATATATGAGAAAAGAAATAATTTTGGCGAGCGAGCGAAGACGATCCGAATGCAATCATCCTCGAAGAAGTAGCGATGATCACGGCTAAAGCTAGAGCACCTACGAAAGACATAGCACACACCTGAAGAGATAACAGGTCCTCAGAGGGACATAACAAGCACATAATATCATGCCATATAAACTGAATAAATATTGCTCAACTAAATAAGTCAATTGAATTGATACATGGTCCAATACACAACCTATTGAACGAGCGTACCATCCCCCCAACCAAACAGGAAAGGAGATGGTAACTAATTCACGGTGACGTATCTTTCCATGCTATGAATCCAATATGGTATCCGGACCCTAACAAGGTTCAATACCTGCTCATCGAAGTAGTAAGTCACACCTACAACCAAACAAGGATAAGATGTGACAAACTAACCGCGACAAGTTATTGTTTCAAGCCACGGTCAGATACAAGTACCCAAACCAAAAGTACTCGTACCTAACGGATAAATGCCTATCCATTCTAAGTGAATGTAGTTAAGAACAATCCTTCCTACGCATGGACCCTGGCTGAATAAGATCGGCATAGTCCCCCCTTGGGCACCAGAGGCCCCATCAGTAAGAGCATGACGTTCCGCAGAATTGTCAGTGGCTGTCAGTAATCATGGGTCATCAACTCCGTATCTCCAGCGGAGAGTCCGGGTCACAAGGGAAGTGCATCGAAGCCCATACGCTAAGGAATTGTCCTTCCCGCGCAATGCCTACTATGTTGTATCCACAACAATAACCTCTATAACCGCTAAGTCAAACTACATACAACCTCTATTAGCGGTTATTCCTATCGCACGACTTGTATGTACTGGTGGCCAGCCAATCACGTACTTCCGTGTCCTACATGCGACACACAACTTCGTGTTACAACGTGTCAAGGCCAATGAATGCAACACACAAGGTGGTCCATTAAATCTAGGTTAATACGAGAAAAATAATACATAGCAGGAAATATAAATGAACAGTAAGTTCTAACAGGTTATGCCATGTATCACAGTGTATTTTGCATAAAGAAAATAAATAAACAGCAAATGGCAAGGTGTCTTACCTGGTAGGTTGCCTGGTATGCTGCAATGATCAAGCAGGCATGAACTGTGAGTTCGGTGCAATAAATACACAAGGGGACCTCTGATAGTGGCACGAACAGTTCCTTTGGGTCCGGGAGGGTCAAATCAGCTAGGGTCAATATACGGAAGTTCGAGATAGGAATGATTCGTTTTAGTCATGGACAAGGATAAATAATCGAGAAGTTTTGTATATATAAATAAATATTTTGGAAAATATTTATTGTTTGAAATATCTATATATTTTTTATTAGTAAAATACTTTTAGATAATACTTGAAGTCATAGAAATCATCTTTATCAAACCTTAATTTGCTTGTAGAAAATATTACATCTATATTTAATACCATAAAATTAAGCTTCGAAATATTGTTTGAAGTACCTATAGGGTCAAGCCTTAATATATTTGAATATGCCAGTTTTTAAAAATATATATATCAACAAACTACTAATAAAATTTCCATAAATTTTCTAATACTGTAATAATAATAAAATATTAAAACATAAAGCAAGAGAATTATATATGTAGTACTGTCATAAAATATTGTACTATGAACTACTAATATACTACTAAAGCTTAACACAAAACAAGAAAAATAATAATAATAATACTACTAATAATAATAATTAATGATAATAATAATAACAATACTGATAATAATATAATAATAATATAATAATAATAATAATAATAATAATAATAATACTAATAAAATAATAAATAAATATCATAAAAATCCTTCTCTGTCAAAAATACGGAAGAGAGATAGAGAAAACTGAGAAGCCGAGAGAGGGTGAGAAAGTGAGGAGCGGAGCGGATTGGTGTGGTCGTCGGCGGGCGGCGGTTCCAGGCGAAAGGGGAAGCTCGTGCAGGGGAGAGGATAGGTGCGCACAGCGGTGAGAGGTTTGGGGGTTTCGACGCCGGCCAAGGTGGCGGTTAGGGCGGAGAACGGTGGAGGAGGCACTCAAGGAGGAGGGAAGAAGGGGTTTCGCGGTGGAGGAGGCGGCTGGTCCGAAGAGGAGGAAAGGCGCCGAGGTGAAGTCGACGGGGTTCGGTCGGCCGCTCAGGCGGAGACCGCGGCGGCGCTGGAGGCGGAGCTCCGGTCGACGGCGAGGTAAGTTTTAGGGTTAG
Source organism: Iris pallida (assembly GCA_029216955.1). Lineage (NCBI taxonomy): Eukaryota > Viridiplantae > Streptophyta > Magnoliopsida > Asparagales > Iridaceae > Iris > Iris pallida. The sequence goes on from JANAVB010034130.1 coordinate 25,844, forward strand.
GGTTTTCTTTCTTCTTTGTGTGATGGTTTTGATGGTGGTGGCTGTGGTGTCGAAAAGAGTCAGGGGTGATGGTGGCTGGGACGCCGGGTGGTCGCAGGAGACGTAGTCAGACGGTAGCCTCCCGGCAAGGTGGCCGAGGTGGAGTCAGGGGTTGGGTCCCCGCATCCGCGGTTGGCGTGGCGGTTTCTTCCGGTGGCGGTGTGTGTGTTCTGTCGAGGTTCGGTCGGTGTTGGTCGAGCGCGTGGTGGGGATGTGGTGGAGATGATTGCCACGACGTGGATGATGTTGCTGGGTTCAGGTGGCGGAGGTGGTCGTGAGGGTTTGGCCGGGGTTGGCGTGGTGGTGTAGGCTGGTTGTATCATCCGTATCGGTTTGTCGATACGGACACGGGATTGAATTGGGTGTCCGGTGTGTCGGATACGGGAGAGGATGATGTAAATGTAATAAGTACTTGAAGGAAAAGGATGGACACGGACACGGTGCACTCATACTATGGTTGTGGAATTTGGAGGTATATTGTAAATAAAATATTGGAGGAGTACCTGCTTATTTATAGGATGTGGAAATTTCCAATTGGATAGGATTAGGATTGATTTAAAACCCAAAGTAGATAATTCGTCTATTAATTTAAAATCAATCCAATCCAAATCCAAATGCAAGTCCAATTTAAATCTAATTAAATTCTTGGTTTAAAATCAATGGGATAAATCAATTTTAAATATTTCACTATTTAAATAAATCCATAAATTCAAATCAAGATTTAGTCGCCACAATAATTTCGAAATATTTTCCAAAAATTCCAGTAATAAATTTCGAAAATAATAATATTTTTAAATATCTTTTTGAATAATAAAAATATTAATATTAATAAATCTCGAAAGTTATATTTTATTTAAAATAGACTAATAGATAATTACGAAATATATGTATGCACAAATAATGCATACATGATTATGCTTTTTCTAGTATACAATAAAATATTATTTATGATTAATAACTGCTAAAAACAAAAGGCTTTTATTGCAAGAATAATAATTATATAATATTTTGAAAGTGTATAATAAAATAGAAAAAATGTTTTTTTCTAAAATATGTACGCTCGCACATATTCGCACTCGACGAGCAACTACGAAAAATAAAATTTCATGCGCGACGTACAATACGACTATGCAACGTATAATACAAAATTTTAAATCAGTACCAAATTTAATAAAAAATATATAGTAGAAATTTAGGGGTTTTACACTACGCATGGTGATACATGTCCCATAACTTCAACAAAATAGGGAGAGCACGTACACACGTTCCTCGATAAGTGTGGCATGAAAGCCACGTATGCAGAGCACGTTTCCATGTAGCCAGAAAAGATTGGGCGTAAAAATGATCCAAAATATACTTCCTACGTAAAGTAGCAGAACTGGGCGTAAAGTAACCCAAAATAAACTTCCTGCGTAAAGTGGCTAAAAAGTAGTCTTGAGCGTATAATTAGCTCAAATAAACTTTACGCACACAAAAGCCTTGAGCGTAAAAGCTCGAATAGCTTTCGTGCGTAAAAGAAGCAGTCTCTTGAGCATAAAGTAGCCCATCTGCACACTAAACGACAAACATTAGGTTTGGTAAAAAAATCTTAAACGTTAGGTTTGGTGAAAAAATCTTCTCGGCTTTCGTGCACTGTTAGGTCAGAAAATTATTCTGTCAGATCAATATCATGCGCATTAAATGCATGGTCTGACAGCCTGTCCCTCGCGTAAAGTTTTGAGGATGGCTCTCGTGTAAAGTAGCTCGCGTAGAGTTTTACTCTGTTTGATTTCTACGTAAAGTCTGAGTCTGACTCTATTTGACTTGCATAAAGCTCTCAACTTCTTTGACTCGGTCTATGAAGTACTTTTTACGCTCTCTACAAAATCCCCTTCAAAGTTTTCAAATTTTTTCAAAATTTGAAATACTTTGAACAGAAGCGTAAAATTCGGGATATTCAACAGTCCGCGTAGAATTCGGGATACCCAACGGTCATCTGTGTAGAGTTCGGGATACTCAACAATCCGCGTAAAAGTTGAGATATTCAACAGTCAGCATAAATTTCAAAAATTTGAACCGATTTCAAAATTCTCTATAAATAGAGCCTTGCCGATAGAGAGAGAACTTTACTCATTCTCGTAATCTCGATCTTCCTTTACTCTATTCTTCTTTATCCTCTTAGTTCGAATCAATGGCCCCCAAGAGCAAAACCACCACCGGCGCCAAGGGCAAGAAGCCCGCCGCTGCTTCGTCGACGGCTGATCGCGCAGAAACCACCATCCCGTCATCAGTGGCACCCCAACAGACCAACCCCGCTGTGGCTCCGGCCATGCAAGGTAGAACACAACCTAATTTCGGCCGTGAGTTCGCCGGAGAAGAAGAAGACTCAAACCTTAAACTTTACGCCCACGTTTATACGTGTCAGCGTAGAAATTGAAATAACAAAATACGCCCACGTTATACGTGTCAGCGTAAATTTTAAAACATACGCCCACGTCTATACGTGACAGCGTAAAAACAAAATACGCTCACGTCAATACGTGCCAGCGTAAAAATTAAAATACGCTCACATTAATATGTGCCAGCGTAAAATTCAAAATAGCTCACGTCAATACGTGCCAGCGTAAAATTCACAAGTGAAAGACTTTGCGTAAAACAAAAACTTTTACACTTTTTAAAAATTATATCAACTTTAATTTTTGCGCATAAGCGTAAAGTTTTGCATAGTCAAGTTCTCTAGTACAGAGTCTTTAATCTTTATGCGTAAAATTCAAACTAAGTCATCTGCGTAAAAATTCAAATTAGATTTTTACTAACTTGATTTTTCTTTTTCTTTTGGCAGTGGACTTACAAATTCATCCGCTTGCAGAAATATTCGGCTCGCCAGCTGGTATGGTAGGCTCAAACTACTTGGAGAATTTATCCCATGTGGAATTCCCTCAATCAAATCCAGAATACCTTGAAGGGAGACAATAGCTAATAACTGCTCAGGGGGACAGAATGCTGTTGTCTATGATAAATGGAGAATTGTTGGTATCGCTAGATGACCAATAATTTTTGAAGCCAACCTTCTTGTTCGGGGATGCTATAGATTTCCAATCACAAACCAACCCTAAGATAGGCTTAGGTTTTTAAATTTGGAGATAGGACGATGTATCTCCCAGACATGGCAAGGGATTATCCCCTATCCTCATTTATACACGCCACCCATCCTCGATAGATGCTATGGAACCTGACTCCCAGCAGTCATGGTAGGCCGGGCAGAACCATTTTCAAGAGGGATAGGGCCAACGAAATGGGCTACCACATTAGTAAACCTAGTGGTGGTGTCGTCCCTTTCTCCGGTCTATTGCCTGGTGTCACCTCCAATTTCCAGAAACAGGGATATTTATGTCATTTTTTATTTTAGAATATTTTTAAAATTATTTATTTATTTATAATATTATTTTGGGGTTATTGAGTCGGGTTCGAATTTTAGCTCAATCCGACTTGAAACGGGGACAGGGATAGTTTTGACTTTAGTGGGACCCACACACTAGTTAGGCATGGCCCACATAATATAATTTTAGTCCACATGATATTAATTTTAGTTAGTAGTTACACTAATTATTATGGATATGTTTAGTTTAATTAGAGACTTAAAACTAGACTAATTTGACCTCAACCTTTAACCCATTCTTTATTTAAATCAAATAGGTCAAGTGGAGGTATTTTGGACTTTTCTAATGGGGACACCTCACCCCTTTTAGGCAGCCACCTAGGGGGGGATAAGGAGTGAGTCATCTCTCCCATTTCATTTTATCCATCCATTTTCTCTCTCATGTTCTTCCCCAAATTTCTAGAGAGCCCCCATTGATTTTATCTCCAAATCAACTCCTTCTTTCACCAAATCTTCTTCAATTCTCCTCTACTCCATGAAAGGAAGGAGCTAGCCAAGTTTGGGAGGATTCGGAGCTCGTTCGTTCCTTTTGGAATCTCTACGTGTCGGAAGGTTTTTTTTTTGAATCTCTCTCCCGGAAGGTATAATCTCTCCTCTAATCCACCCCAACATGCATATAAGATTATTTTGAACCCATAGGAATGACCCCCATGGTTGTATCTCCATTTGTGTCCATTTCGTGTCCATTTGAAGGTCATAG
>JANAVB010034131.1:0-22459 GCA_029216955.1 Iris pallida
AGAAGAAGGAGGTGGAGAGGAAGTGGTAGTGGTGGAGCTTCGGCCAAGGGGGGCTGTGGTGGTGGTCGGCCTAGGAGAAGGTAGAAAAGAGGAGAGGGTGGCTGTGGTGGTGATATTGAAGGCTGTGGGGGTGGTCGGGTTGGAGAAGGAGTAGTGGAGTAGAGAGTGATGGTAGTGATGAAGAGAGGATGAAGAAAAAGGAGGTGGGCTCGATTTTGAAGGAGGGGGAGAGTGTGAGTTTTTGAGAAAGAGATAAGAGAGAAGACCGAAAGGGAGAGGGGGTGTTTGGCTGTCGGGTAGGGGGGTTACTTAGGAGAGAGAAGAGAGAGGGTATGGTGGGTTTGTGTGTATGTTTGAATATAGGGAAATAGGATAGTGATGGGTGTTGGGTTGTGTGTGTATTTAAATTATAGGAAGAGAGAGAAAGAGTGATAGTGATGTGTATAGAGAGGGAGAATTGTGGTTCGGTTGTAGGGAGGGTATTTAGGAGAGAGAAGAGAGAGAGAGAGTATGGTGGTGGTGTTGTGTGTGTTTAAATTATAGGGAGAGAGAGAAGTGATGGTGATGGTTTATGTGTTTTTGTTGGATTTATAGGGTATTGTGTGTGTGTGTATGATGTAGGGAGATGTCATGGTGCTTGGGTTGAGTCCCGATGGGTCGGGTTGGGTCACAATTGGGTCTAATTGGGTCCCAGTAATCAAATGATTTAAATTAGCCATTTATAATCATTGATAAATAAATAGTACACGGGGACTCAATTGGATGAGACACAAGTGACACGTGTGTAGTAGGCTCAAAATGGTCCGTGTCCATAACTTGGGTCGACCAGTTTGGGTCAAAATGGTGTCTCCAATACAAGTTGTAATTAAATGTGACTCGGTGGGATAAATCGGGATTGTGTCAATTGTCCGAAAAGTTATATGATAAAAATGAAGCACAAGGGAGTGTGTCTGAGTGGGACACGAATGTCATGGGTGTAGAACGTCTCGAGTAGTTCATGCATGACAAGTTGGTTTGGAGAAAATGACTAGTCTTGTGCTTCTAATTTGAAAGTCACGGTAACGTGTCGATAATGATCAAAAATAAAAGTGGAAAATTTAATTACTTAGAAAATTATTTATAAATAAAATAAATTCCTATTTAAATACGATTACTCTAATTAATTATAATTAAATTCCAGAGGGCTTACAATGGGTTCCTGTTGAGTTGAGCTTGTCAGGATTAGTTGTATGTATGTTGTGGGGACTTAGGTTAAAATTGCATATACTGATGGGTGTATCTATAAATTCGTGGGTTTTTCCTATGTGCAAGCAGTATGTCTATTTTATATTGTGCATCTTTTGGTGTGATGGGCTAAGCTTGAGTTGCATGTATGGCCAAATTATTGCTTGGCATACTGACTTGCTAAGACTGGAAATAAATAGGGCTTGTAGTTAATTCTTTTACAAAGAGTTATTTTTACAAGCAGTAGTAGTTGCTTGGGCCCAGTAGGCTTGGGCCAATCAGTGGGTCGAATATGTTGTGGATTTAAATTCTTTTATACAACAGTATTGGTATGGACTGTCAGTTGGGTTTGGGCCTGGCCATTTGATTTTAGTAGTTGGATGTTTTAATAATTGTTGGCACATGGCATATGTTTGCATAGATGGATCAGTTTGGCTTGATTTTGAAAAATGATTTAAAAATGTTTATGTAGTTATAATTAATATTTTGCTAGCAAAAATATTTCTAAAACTTTTAAAGTATTTCCACTAGTATTTTTGAGACTAAAAATATAAAACATTTATTTTCTAAATAATGTTAGTTATTATATGGTTATTAGTATTATCAGCTAGTTAGTAAATGTTGAGCTAAGTAGTATTATTTTAAACTTAACAAATTGTACAAACTAACAAGTGAACATCCATGCAGTACTACTCCCGTGCTTCCAAAATGAGACAAGTACACTGACTCGAGCTTTTACTTTGTCATTCTATCTTACATTCATGTGCCATGTTCTCATATTGGACACATGATACACACGATTGTATCGTCCCTTGTTCGTCATTGTATTGTGAGTCATTGTTATTGCTAGATTGGAGGAAATATTAACTAGTGTTTGACCACATCCAACCTAGGTATTATGAATAGCCTAATCGTACACCTCATGTACGATTAAGCCTAACCTTGTAGAATTGTGGATTGATTGTGGATTGTGGTCCTTAGCCGGTCACACATTCGGTTAATATTTTAAAGGTCACACTTGCATTGATTGTCGTGTTCATTATCGTGTTCATTGATTGTCGTATTCATTGTCTTATGTATATTGATTGTCGTGTCCATTGTTTTTATTTTTGCACTTTAATTTCGCATTCCACTTATGGTACCATAGTTTCATTTTCAGTTCTCGTACCCCGGTTTCACCTTGTATTTTGTATCTTAGATTACATTGTATATTGTTTCTTGTCGGGGTTGTGCTTTGCTCTTTTTTCTGACAGGATACGTTGCAGGTGAGCTTGAGGCCTTTGAGCTTTGGGACATCATGGAGATTGTAGGGTTTACATTCATTATTTTATCTGGAGATTGTATTTTATTATTTCATCATTGTATTTTATTTTATCGGATCTGTCTCCGGATCAAATTGTAAAAAAAAGACTTGGATGATTATGGAGATTTTGTATGGGACGTTATAGATGTTGTGTTAATTTTATCTTTCATTGTGACTTGGAGTTTTTCTTAGCATTGTTACAACTTACTTCATCGTGTCCAATAACGAAGGCTGGGCGTGTCCGACACGTACCCGATTATTCGGGAGCGGGTGTAAAACCCCTAAATTTCTACTATTTTTTATTATTAAATTTGGTACCGATTTAAAATTTTGTATTGTACGTCACGTAATCGTATTTTACGTCGCGCACAAAATTTTATTTATGCTCGACGAGTGCGAATATGTGCGAGCGTACATATTTTAGAAAAATATTTTTCTATTTTTATGGTTTCAAAATAATATATGTAATAATTATTTCTAGCTATCATTTTCAAGTTTATGATTTAATTACGAAAAGCCTTTCATTTATACAGTTATAATAATAAGTAAAATTTCTTATAAAATGATATATTAGAAAAGTGTATATTTGTAAATATTATTTGTGCATGCAAATATATTTCATAATTATTTATTAGTTTATTTTAAATAATAATGCAATTTTCAAAATTATTATTATTACTATTTTTGGGAAAACATATTTTTAAATTATTGTGATAATTTAAATCTTGATTTGAATTTATGTATTTATTTAAACAGTAAATAATTAGAGTTTGATTTATTCTATTTGATTTTAAACTAAAATTTAATTAGATTTAAATTAGATTGTATATGGATTTGGATTGATTGATTTTTAAATTAAATTACGAATTATCTAATTGGGTTTTAAATCTACTCCTAATCCTTATCTAATTGGGAATTCCCACATCCTATAAATAGGCAGGCACTCCTCCAATTTCTATCATTCATTATTTCTCCACAAATATACGTGCACCGTGTCCGTGTCCCTAATTTTTCCTTTCTACTATTATATTTACATATATATTCCACCTTCTCCGTGTCCACATGTCGGACACAAAAATCAGCAACAAACTCCCAAACCCCAAATCCACAGACCCTAAACCCTGATCCTAATTTTCTGCCACCGTTCCCTCAAACTCCGGCGAGGCTTCCATCTCTGCCTCCTTCCCTGAACCACCACCACCTAGGTCGCACTTGGCGAAGACACCAGCAACCCACCTTTATCAACATCGCCACCACCATATTGCCCCTGGCTTCGGCCAACTCCTGACCCAGAAGCCCCCGACACCACCACCAACCCAAAGCCACCATCAGTTTCGCCACCACCCGCAGCCACGGAACACCATCACGATAAACCCCGGCAGCACCCAGCCAACCCGAATTCCCCATCACCGTCGACCCGGCCTACCAACACCACCCCCGTCACCCTGGCTGTGTCCGGCTCCGTCAGCCCCAAACCCAAGCCCGCCCGACGACAACACACTCCGTCGAACCCCGACACAGCCACCCGTAGCCACCCAAATCTCCACCGTCACCGCGGCCATCGCCGCAGCAGCCCACACCGCTACCACCATCCCAAAATAAAAGGGGAAATAAAACCCGAAAATTGACCACGTCGCCGTGCCCTAGCCGCTGGCGCTTTCCCTCTCCTCAACGCCACCGCCTGGACGCGTCCCTGCCGCCCGAACTCCTCCGCCGCTTCCCCTCCGTCTTTCTCCTCCTCGGACGCCCGTCGCACCGCCCGACCGAACACCTCCCGCTCACTTCCACCGCCTTCCGTCGAGGCCCGGCCACTGAAACCCTCTGATCACCTCCGCCCCTCCGCGACGAGTGCCGCCCGGCCACCAGCTCCTCCAGCGCGCCACCGTCCGAAGCTCTAGGCAGCGCCGGACGACCGTCCGTGCTCGTCCGCCTGAGCGCGCCTCCACCGCTCTCTCCGCCTCCTTCCAACGTCGGAGCCCCCACCGTCGTGTGGCACCGCCCGCCGCCTCCCTCTCTCGAGCCTAGCGCCGATCGCCATCTCTCTCTCGTCCCCGCTCTCTTTCTTTCCCCCTCTCTCTCGATTTTTCTTTCTCTTCCGTTTCATTCCAGAGCAGAGATATTTGTTATTAGTTTTATTATTAGATTTTTGTTTTATATGTAATTGTTTTCTCTTTTCTTTTTTTATTGTTATTACTCACTTTATTTGTCTTTAGTGTTTTGTGGTTATGAGCCCAATGGTTTGTGATTATTTCGAACTACCAATGGATGGAGCTAGCACTCTCAGGCAGCCGACTTGCTGCGTTGCTAGTTTAATGCTCTGCTATTTTTAAAAAAAAGGGTATTATTATTATAGTTACTTTCTGTTTGGTTCGTTTCCCTTTTGTTCCTTCTTATTACTATTATTGTTATTATTATTACTATTATTATTATTATTAATTATTATTTTTACCAGAATTATTATTATATACAGACAGCTAGGCAGGATTATTTTTATTATTACTATTATTTTGTTTTCATTTACTTTATATGTCTCTTAAAAGCTTATACTAATATTAGTATTATTTATCCTTAGTTTTATTATTATTATTATTATTATTATTATTATTATTATTATTATTATTATTATTATTATATATTCCAAGCTTATTATGAATGAAAATTTTGACTTAAATTATTTTCTGTTTATCTCTTTTATCTTAACTAGTAAAAGGAAAATAGAGTTTTAATTATTTTTTTATAAAAATTTCTCGATTCTCAAGTATTTAATAAACGTATAGTTTTTACCAAAATGGTTTTCTTACTATCTCAAAAACCATATTTTAAAAATCAAAGTGTTTGCCTAAAGACGATTTTATACTTTTCAAGTATTTATCGAGAAACTATTTTTACAAATAAAAATATATTTGCAAGTATTATAAATTAGTTTTCTAAAATCATGTAATTATTATTCGTCAAAATTTCCCTTATTCTACCGACCGTGACTCAACTCCCTTATTCCTATTCCTTCGCCAATTCGAGACTACCTTATGTCCACCCTAACTAAATTGACCGTCCCGGACCCATTGGAACTGTCCGTGCCACTATCCGAGGTCCCCTTGTACAGTTGTTGCACCAAAGTCGCAGTTCGTGCCACATTGATCATCGCAGACACCTTGCCATTTGCTGTTTAATTATTTTAGCTCATATTTCATGCATGTTCATTATTTTTTTATGCAAAATAAACTGTGATACATGGCATAACCTGTTAGAATTTACTGTTCAGTTTCTTGCTATGTATTATTTTCTTACACATTAAACCTAGATTTAAGGGACCACCTTTGTGTGTTGCATTCATGGCCTTGACACGTTGTACCACGAAGTTGTGTGCCGCATGTAGAACACGGAAGTGCGTGATTGGCTGGCCACCAGTACGTACAAGCCGTACGATAGGAATAATCGCTAATAGAGGTTGCATGCTAGTTTGACTTAGCGGTTATAGAGTTAGCATTGGACGGGAAGAACATGATTGGAAGTTGACTACCACCCTATCTATCGTAGACTCGCTCGCTACTGAGGAACGATAGGTAGACCGTATGCTATAGACTTGCTCGATACTAAGGAATAGTATATGGTGTTGTGACTCGCTACTGAGGTACTGCATTGGTAATTTCTCGACTTGACTGGGTAGTCATACGACCATGAATTGTTCTTAAACTGCATTCACTTAGAACGGTTAGGCTACCCTTATCCGTTAGGTACGAGTACCTTTGGTTTGGGTACTTGTATCTGACCGTGGCTTGGAACAATAACTTGTCGCGGATTAGTTTGTCACATCTTGTCCTTGTTTGGTTGTAGGTGTGACTTACTACTTCAATGAGAAGGTATTGAACCTTGTTGGGGTCCGGATACCATATTGGATTCATGGCATGGAAAGATACGTCGCCGTGAATTAGTTTACCATCTCCTGTCCTTGTTTGGTTTGGGGGATGGTACGCTCGTTCAGTATGTGCGTATTGGACCATGTTATAATTCGATTGACTTATTTATTTGAGCAATATTTATTCAGTTTATATGGCATGATATTATGTGTCTTGTTACATCCCTCTGAGGACCTGGTTATCTCCCCAGGCGTGTGCTATTGTCTTTCGCAGGTGCCTTAGCTCTAGCCGTGTTCATTGCTATTTCTCGAGGATGATTGCACTTGGATCATCTTCGCTTCGCTCGCCAAAGTCATTACATTTTTCATGTATTTTCCTTTACTTGTTGGTAGTGGATTTGTCTCCGCCCAACATATTGTATCAAGACATTTCATTATCTTTATATGATGTCTTTTATTCATTTATTTTGCGTGGATGAGATTAGTTATGGTTCTACTGCATTTTACAGCTTATGTATTCATACGAGTTTTCCATATATTGGAGTGTACTTCGTATGAATACAGCTGGCATGTCTACGTTCCTAGTCCTACGTATTTTGGGACTGGGGCGTTACAGCGGGTCATGACAGGGTCAGTGTTGATATTATTGTTTGGAAATGGTGATTCCAATACTGACAGATGACTTTAGCTTAGAGAGATGGCCTAGCGGTTAGGCAAGACGTCCATATTTCGAGAGTTAGTATCGGTACGATTGAGCTTGAGGATTGATAGGATTGGATACTGGTGGATAGAATGATTCAAGAGTATAAAAATACCACTCACGAGGCTTGGCTAAAATGCATATATTTCGGGGATGCCTGAATATGTGTACGATCCGACTCGAGTGGAAATGTCGGATTCTCTATCACGAGGCTTTGTTGAAATGCATGTATCTCGGGGACGCCTGAAATATATGCACGATCCAAATAAGTGATACGTTGAATTAGAGTGATACTAAAGGAACGGAAGGGTATCGAGGATTTCAAAATCGTGGTTTCAAAGAAAATATTGATGGTATTGCGATCATTGGTATGAAATGAAATTGAATATTAATTGAGGCATTGATTCAAGTCAGGTTCCAATAGATTGGTTAATGCAGAGTGTGTGCGAGAACTATTGGAGATTGAATCAAGTGATAAGTCGATAAGTGTGTATTCAGTAAGTTTTGAGGACAAAATTTTTTCTGAGTGGTGTATAATGTAATACCCCGTCCCGCTCAGTTCAATCGGAGGAATCAAAACACCAACGACGTTGGACTTAGCCATGCAACGGCTTGCTCGAAGTTCCGCTTGGCCGAGACGACTCCTCACTCAGGTGGGTGGCTTTGGTGAACTTGTCTCAGCTTGGCCTTCGCTCTAATAAAACAAAAGTTTTCAAATGCACAAGTAGGCTTGATAATAAAAAAGGCAAATCCATATAGCTAAGAGAATAATCCCAAGTTGGATCGAATTGAGTTAGAATATGGAAATGTCCCACGATGACTTCGAGTCGTTGTACGACATGCTTTCAAAATGACACTCGGTCCTTCGTCCTATTGCATGGGAGAAAGAAAGTTGGTCTACGTTGCCACAAAGCTATAAAATTAGCCTAAGTCGTAGGCATCGCACGTATAAATACTGATAAAGCATGCACGGTCCTGTCGTCCAAGGCTTGGCATAGCCTTTGCTCATCCCACGGGTTAAGTCTATTGCAAGATTAAGTTAGGCAAGAATTTTGCTGGGCTATCGAAGTTATAGCAAGCACTGTCCCATATTTTCTGTGGTTGTCAAAGTCACATAGTCCCAAGATCTCAAGGCTCGTCATATAAAGTATGACTTGGACGGTTGTATCGTATAGAACATAAGTTGGTTTAAGGCGCGAGCCACGTACGGTTGGTTCAAGGATAGTTATGCCATAGTCTATGGCACACAACGGAACACATTTGTTCAAGTCAAACTGGAAGACTATACAATAGTGGTTTCCTAAATTTCAAAGGATAGAAAGTTCACGCGACCGTTTGTCGTCGAGATTGGTCCCGTGGCTTGGGAGTCTCTCATGAAGTATGGAAAGCACAGTCATGAATAAAGAAGGACATGGTAAATCGAGTTGAGCCTTGCATGATCATTGGACAACTTGCACGCAAGGGGAATTCTTCGAACGATCGCCGGGGCACCGGGTTTGTGTTGGCCTAGGAGGAAGAGCAGATATTGTACGACCTTCAACGATGGTGCGACTCGCCTTGAAGTGAACTGTTACAATATAGGCTGCGGGACCATTCGGTGGAGCTCGCACCTCGCATGCGAATGGTCACCGTATGCAAGAGATCCAGTATATCATGACATTACTAGTGACCTCTCATATAGATGAGTCGGCATAAGAGCGGCTATACACGTGCATGCCTTTGGATTGCGTCGAGTACAAGCATGACACGAATTGAGTTAAAATGGTGTGCACGGTTGCAACACCATTATGGAGTCTAAAATTTGGCTATAGCAAGGGCACGTACTTCGGCATGAATGTGACGTCGTGTTTAAGTTGTCAACACAAGTTCCATAAGTCAGGATTGAGTCATCTCGAGTTAAGTCAATAAGGACCATAAGACAAAAATTGGTTAAGTCATGTTGAATGGAAGCACTGACCAAATCGATGACACAAAACAAGTTGCGGTGTCCCAAAGTATGAGTCGGAAAGACAAGCACGAATCGACACTCTGATGTTGTTGGCACGAGAAAGGTCTAGAGGTACAACGATAAGCAAATTATCAGTGCAATGGCACGGTGACGTCTAGAGACAGAAATAGGCCAAGAGTTTCTATCCTAAAATCGATCTTAAGGCAAGAATAGAAAGACAATCATAAAAAAATTATGTTGCACAAAGTAAATGAACGTGTTGGTTCTGTATGGATGGGCGAGGAGCTCACTCCACCAGTACAATTGAGTACTGACACCCACACAATTTTCATGTGCAGGCACAGGTAGAAGCTCGTTTAGATGCGTCGAGGCACGGAGTTTCTTAGCGTTTCGAGGCGTGCGACCGCATGGAGTCTGAACTTATACGAGACATAATGTATGAACATCGCCTTCTATAGCCTCCGCAAGTTGAAGCCTTGAACATTTGTATTGAGAGAAGAGAGAGAGCTGAGGGACTTGTAAAATAAGAGAAAAGTGAGCTTGAGCAACTTGTAATTTTGGCTATGTGCATTTGTAATTTTATTTCAAGTATCAATAAAAGATTCTAATTTTGTTTCAATGCTTGTGTTGCCTTGTATATTCAATATTTCTGCTTGGAACTTATGTGCAACGATCCCGTCGCAAGCTGTTGTAATCGGCCGTTATAGAACCCACCTTGCACGAGTGCAACCTAGACTCGTGCGACATCATGCCTTAGCGAGGACGATCGGTCATACGGGACCGGGGCATGACAGCCTTGTCGTTTTGTCGAGCCAATGTGACTCGATTTTATAACTTCGTTGTACGACCAATTCTTATGACTTAGCCATTCGATGCACTTCGTCCTTCATTGAATTATCCGACCGATTTGGCTTACCGTCCTATGCCTCAGTCCGTCGCGAGGTGATACTTTGGTTTTGCGGACACCATTGCAAATAAGGCAAAATATCGACCTCTTATATTTCAGCGTAAAAGCATAGCCTGCACACGAAACCAACTAAAATCAATATTCGTTCGAATTGGACTTGTGCATTGCATCGATTCGATTTCTTAGAATCTTCGAATCGACGCAGTGCCTTCTCTCAGGCCAACTTAACACTTGCATCGATCTTACTCGATGCATTCCTTGGATAAATGTTACTCTTTGTATTGATTCGTATCGATACATATTTCGGATCAACGCAACTCTTCGAGTCAAGGACTCAACATAATACACCGTGTGGAGCGGGACATTACAATATCGATTCCTATAAACTTTAGTCTAAACCCAAACACAAAGCTATATACTTTTTTTGGGTGACATTTTATATACATGAAAGTTGGGAGCAATCATTATAGGCATCAAAATTTTGAAACCTACCACAGTCGTGGCCATATAAATATGTCACAATAATGGGATATTCTTTAACGTTAAAGAAGCATGTTATGATAACGTTAATATAAGTTTGCTTTTTCCAAATTTTTTGGGAATATTATGCTAACCATCATATATCACTAATATATAATTACGTGCGTTGCACGTACTTCATAGATTTTACTAGAAAGACTAAAAGAAATATGATGTAATTATTTTAATCTTTATTAAAACATTTTAGGAAGAAAAAAAGACAGTGTTATGTATATGATTTCTATACCTGTTTGCAAGACATATTTAGGGAAAAAAAAAAAATATCCCATAATTATCCAGTTGTCCTTGTTAATTTTAATGAATAATTTAATTAGTAAACATACGCATATATATACATAACAAATAGTATTATATTAACTAAAATATAAGAGAGAGAGAGAGAGAGAGAGAGAGAGAGAGAGAGCGCGCACACACAAACACATATACATATATATTTTTGAAAAGGGTAATTGTGGCGAACGCTCCACCGAGAATCGATCTCCTGACCACTCGGACCGCATGCATCTCTCTTAACCACTAGTGTATATATATATATATATATATATATATATATATATATATATATATATATATAATGTAGCTTGAAGACGGCTCAAAAAGTGACTCGTCCAAGCTGTATGTATATCATCATCCATTTAAATAAGTTAAAAAAATAAACAAATAACTAAACAACTACCTAAATTAACTATCAAATATAATTTGTTTATAATAAACAATTATAACTTAAGTGGTCAATATAAGAGGGATCTTTTCTGGTTGCTTAAGTTCAAATTATTTGAATGATAATTTTTTATGATTTTTATTTTTTGTACGGACAATGCACGTGCACATTATATATATATATATATATATATATATATATATATATATATATATATATATATATATATATATATATATATATATATATATATATAATTCTCCTTTTGCAAAAAAGGAAATTGTATTATTTTTTAATTTTTGTATATATATTATTCTCCTTTTGCAAAAAAAGAAAATTGTATTATCTTTTTTAAATTTTGCTTGTCCATGTTTATGCTGCTAAGCGGGGATTTTGGAATAAAGTAACGCTAATTCTAAGGACACCCCAACATTTGCTAGGGACAACTCTGTATAGTGAAACTTTTACTGGGGACATCCCAAATTTTACTTGGGGCTAGCCCACCCCCCAAATCCTTTCTAACACTTCATTTCATCAATTTCTTTCTCTCTCTTCTATATTCCTAAAACCTACCCTATTTCTCTTGTCCATAACTCCAATCCCAAATTCTTAAACCCTAAATTCCTTCTATATTTCTCAAATTCTAAGTAATGGCACCCAAACCCAAACCTTCATCACAATATAGATATGTTTTGATATATTTTGCTATTTTTTGTTTTAAATTTATTGAATATTTGGTAATGCTCAAAATAGTTTGATAAAATAGGTTAGAACAAATTTATGGTTCATGTATGTATCTTTCCAACACGACAAATCAATTTTTTGCATCAAACCCTAACCCTAGAATTATTGGTTTTGGCCTACAGTCGGCCACGAAAACGACATGACTGCATGTAGTCTTGCAGTCCTGCAATACAGTAGGACTGCATGTAGTCTGCCAATCCTGCAAACAGTAGGACTGTATGCAGTCCTGATTAATATTAAGACTACATACATTCATGCAGTTCTTCCTATTTTGTGACTGATAAAATAGACTTCAAGCAGTCATACAGTCCTGATATATTGTAGGACTGTATGTTGTCCTACAGTCCTTGATAATATTTGGACTGCACACTTTCCTGCAGTCCTGCCTATTTTGTGTGACTGTATTATTTTTTTGACAATCCTTACACTCCTATTTGTTTATAATCTTTTTTCAGTCATGCGACCGCTAGCAAAAGAAAACGATCCATCGCGTCCGCAAGCAATTGTTGAAGTGTCTTTAGAATTAGCCAATTAGAACTGGTAGTTTCTAGTTTGGAAAGAAATTTGGGCTATGATTTACTTATGTGACTTAGATTTTTTTGGGAAAGAAGAGAGCAAGAGAGGGAGAAGAGAAGAGGAAGAAGAGAGCAACCAAAAAATATTGAATTTTATATCCAAATGTGGACTAGTCTCAAGTAACAAATATGAGTGATAAACTTTTAAATATTTAAAAAAAATTTGGGCTACCCAAAAAAATTGTTGGGAGTGCCCTTAGAATTAGAGCATCTCCAACCCTATTGTGAGTTTGGAAAAAATGGTTGTCACATAGGAATGACAAGCATTTTTTTTCAAAAGTACTTATCCAATGCAAATGTGAATAAATTGTGAAGTTGACATGATAATGACATGGCAAGGAGAATGTGAAGTTGGTTGTCTAGATATAGACAATGCACTTCACAATGACTTTATGTTCATATCATCAATTATGAATAAATATATATATATATATATATATATAATGGCGAACGCTCGGGCGCAGGCGTTGGCGATCGATCCCCTGGCTAGGGTTTCGGGAAAATCGAACTTCCCTCCCCCCCGACCCCGATCCGCTTGCGGGGAAGGCGGCTGGGAGGTGCGGGAGGGGGTGGACAACGCCCTGGAGGGAGCAGCAACGTGACCCCCCCACGCGGGGGGGTCGGGAGGTGCCGGCGAGACCCCCCCAGGCGGGGGGGGGGTCGGGAGGTGTCGGTGGCGGGACCCCCCCAGGCGGGGGGGGGGGCAGGAGGCGTCGGCGGCGGGACCCCTCCAGGCGAGGGGGGGTCGGGAGGCGTCGGCGGGACCCCCCCTCGGCGGGTGGGGGGGGGTCGGGCGACAACGGGGGCAGCGGGCTCCGACCTGGCGGCGGCGGCGGGACCCCCCCACGCGGGGGGAGGGACGGGTGGAGGCGGCGGCGACACTTCCGGAAAAGCTCCCATGTTCGAGTTCGGTTCCGGAGGGGACAACAATGGGGATGCCGGCTGGCAGACCGTGACGAGACGACGGACTGGAGGACGGAGAGGGGCTATGCCCCAAGTCTCGGGAAGGGCGGGGACAGGGAATTATGGGAATCGACCCTTGATCGGCGCTATGGATCCCCGGCGTCGTGGGGGAGGCATGGTGCGTTCTGTCTCGGGTTGGAGGCCAAAGGCGACGGCGGCCGAGAAGGCTAATGGTATTGCGACTGATACCGGCAGGCCAGGCCAGAGTCCTGTAACTCCACCGACCAGGACGCACGTTGAGGAGCAGCAGCCTCGATCATGGAAAGAGGTCTGCACGCCGGTGGTTGCGAAAAGCCCGATGTCGATGGAGTTTGTCCCACCGATGTCAGTTGGAGGAGGGCTCCGGGCGTACTTTCCCGCTGAAGAAATAGCGGTCGTGTCCGAATTCTGGAAGAACACCCTGGTCCTCTATGTGCTAGGGAACAAGCCGTTCTATGGACAAATTCGGGGCTATGCGGAGCGGGTCTGGAGACCCAAAGGTAGCATGGAATTCTTCTCGCGGGAGAACGGGTTCTATTATGTCAGATTTGGGTTAGCGGAGGATGTGTCCAGGATCTTACAGGGAGGGCCTTAGTCATTTGATGGGAGGCTTATTATACTGAAGGAGTGGACGCCAGAGCTACGATGTGAGAAGGAGGTGCTGAACGCCATTCCTATATGGGTCCGTTTCCCTGAGTTTCCTGTACAATATTGGAGTATCCCGCTCCTTATGAGACTTGCCAGTCTTGTGGGGAAGCCGATCAAAGCTGACGAGGCCACCACTTTTCGTACCAGACTGATGTATGCTCGGGTCTTCGTGGAGATAAAGGCGGGCTCGGAGCTGCCGAGTATGCTCGAGTATCAGGTACCGTCAGGGGAGGTACTGACACAGGCGGTGGAATATGATTGGGTCCCTCCCATGTGTTCTCGTTGTGAGTGCTTTGGGCACACTACCAGTGCGTGCAAGTGCAAGGGGAAGGAGACAGCCAGGCCACAGGTGGCTCGGACGGAAGCACCTGGGACATCGTCGACACCCAGTCATTTGTCTGGAGAGACGGAGACAGTCAGACATATGGAGGAGGACTCAGGGATGGAGGTTGATAGGATGGAGTCAGGATCACCGGTGAGACAGGAGAGCACGCAGGGGGCGTTGGTCCCGTTCAGGCCACAGGGGGCCATTGTGACCAGGGGTATGAGCGAGGCTGGTAGCGGTCAGAGGGTGATGGAGACATCCCAGGTGATCCAGGTGTACAGCAGCAGGAAAAGACACGCTCCGGCTACACGGGAGGATATCCCTCAGGCGAGGGATATGGACGACCAGTCCGAAGACAACCCTGACTGGACTCTTACTCTCGGTAGGATCCAGGCCCATCTTGCCCCTTCCTCCATGATAGATGCTGTCATTGATAAGGCGGATGAGACACTTTCCTCGAGTGTCGATCCAGACGAGTTCCAGAGGGACTCCCCCTCTTTTATTTAGATGTCGGTCCTAGCATGGAACATTAGGGGGGTGTTCCATTGGGCGATGGAGGGAGATTAGAGGGGTTTTGAGAAGGGAGTCGTGTGACATTGCTATCTTGCTGGAGACGAAGATTAGAGGGGCCGCTATGCTCTCGCGTAGGACTCCGGCAGACTGGGATCATATTCATAACTTAGATCTTTGTGATATGGCAAGGATCTGGGTTAGGTGGAACAAAGGTAGCTGGGAGGGGGTGCAGATCCACAAATCAGAACAACTCATCGGCGTCACCTTCGAGAACAAAGGGGGTTTCCGGTTCATCCTGGGTGCCGTGTATGGACATAATGATCGGAGACTTCGGGAGGCTTTATGGAAGGATATTGTGCGTCTGGGTCTCCTGGCGGACAACATGCATCTTCCCCTGCTCGTCATGGGGGACTTCAATGCTATGCTGCTCCGTCAAGAGAAGGTGGGTGGTCGTCCTGTTCCGGACCCAATCCTATATGACTTCCAGAGGTGCCTGCTTAGATCAGGGATGCGAGGGCTGGAGCGAGCTGGACATATATGGACCTGGCACAACAAGGCTACTCATAACCGGATTGCTTGTCAGCTGGATCGGGCCTTGGGCAATAGTGAGTGGTTCAGGTGAACTCGGTGGCGGAAGGACTGGCGGCGGGTACTAGCGATCATTCTCCTATCCGGGTTGGCCTCTGTGAGAGACCCATTCAGAGGGCGAGGCCATTTCGGTATAACAACAGCTGGTACTTGTCGGCTGGATATGAGGAGGCGGTTATGAGAGAGATGGAGCACTTCCCGGAAGGCACGGCTCAGTTCCGCATGGTACACAAACTTAAGCAACTCAAGAGGTCCATCAGGGGATGTGTGAAGACAAGACCACGGACCTCCCTGGCGGATAAGGAGGTCGAGCTTCGGGACATCCAAGAGGCACTCCAAGCTGACATTATGAACGGGGAGCTAGCGGCTAAGGAGAAGATCTTGATTGAGGAGGTCAGCACCATGAGATTGCAGGAGGAGATCAGTGCGGCTCAGAGGGCCAAATGTACCTGGCTCAAAGATGGGGATCGCTGTACCAAATTCTTCTACGATGTAATCCGTACCCGTCAGCACCGGAACAGCATCCCCAGACAGGGACGCCTTGTTGGGGATCCGGTGGAGATTCAGGAGGAGGCCGTCAGATTCTACACTGACTTATATCAGCAGACGGACTATCCCAGCGCATTTCCAGGCCTTGTCACGAAGAAGAGACTGGTGACCCGTCATGGGAATAGTCTGCTCTTGGCCCCTGTGAGGATGGAGGAGGTTGAAGCCATAGTGATGAAGGCTAATCCTCATAGAGCCCCGGGGCCTGATGGCTTCTCTTCTGGGTTCTTTAAGAGGCACTGGGGGGTGCTTAAGGCCCCGGTTCTGGCGGCGGTTCAGGAGTTCTTTGAGACGGGCAAGCTCCTGAAGGAGATGAACCACACATTCTTGACGTTGGTTCCTAAGAAGGAGGGGAGCGACCTCACTTGCTGATTTTCGGTCCATTGCTTGCTACAATTTTCTTTACAAGATTATCACTCACCTTATGTGCAGGCGTATGGAGGTGATTATGCAGGGATTGGTGTCCCGGAACCAAGCAGCCTTCATGGGACGGTCGATAGCGGAGCACAGCCTGCTTGCCCATGAGATGGTGAGGGAGTTCAGCAAGCCGGGGGGGATGAAGGCTTGTGCGAAACTGGACCTTCGAAAGGCCTATGATACTGTCAACCGGGACTTCCTGTGTCACTTGATGCTTGCTATGGGGTTCGACGAGAGGTAGATTGAGAGGGTGAGGGAGTGCATCTGCTCCCCTACATTCTCTGTCCTCATCCAGGGCATGCCGCATGGCTATTTCAGGAGCAACAGGGGGTTGAGGCAGGGTGACCCACTCTCACCGTATCTTTTTACCCTGGTGATGGAGTACTTTACGTGTTTGATGGATATGGCAGTGCATAGCAAGAGGATCGTCCCACTTTTTCGCTTGGTGAGTCCGGTCGTATCCCACTTGATCTATGCTGACGACTTATTGGTACTGCTCCAGCCTACCATGCGGGGAATGAGAGCGCTCTCTGACATTATGGAGGAGTTCGGACGGTTATCTGGGCTCCGTTGAACAGGGAGAAAAGCCGAGTCTATTTCAGCTCCCGGTGTACACAGCAGGAGGAGAGGGCCTTCGCCTTGGGCGTGGACAGAGGCGAGCTCCCAGTGAAATATCTGGGGGTCCCGCTGACTGTCAACTATGCCAGAGAGCAGGATTGCCACAGCTTGGTGGACTTTGCTCAGAGGAGAGTGGAAGGATGGCAAGCCGCGGGTCTATCTTTCGGAGGTCGGATAGAGTTGGTGCGTTCGGTTATTGCTGGCATCACGATGTTCTGGTTCCAGTCTATCCAGATCCCCTCGGCTACTATTCGCAAAGTGGAGGCCATTTGTGCTGACTTCATCTGGAGGGGAGGGATGCATGCGATATCCTGGGACCAGCTATGTCGGCCACGGGAGGAAGGAGGGGTGGGTTTGATGCCTCTTCATACAGTCAGGAAGGCAGCTTGTGTGAAGATGGCCTGGAGATTCATCAAGGGGGGGATCGCTCTGGGCAGATTGGATGGCGAGCAGATACCTGAGGCAGGACCAACTTCTGGGCTTGCAGGATAGACAACAATTTTTTGGTCACGTTCAAGGCCATCCTGAGGTGTAGGCCGGTGCTCCAGACCGCTATTTGCAGGCACATGAAGGATGGGCGACTACTGACCTCTGGCTGGATCCTTGGTTGGTTCCAGATCCTTGCTCGAGCGTCTGGGGGGCAGCTGGACAGAGAAGCTGGCAGGGGGCTCACCTGCAGTCGGATTATCAGAGATGGAGTTTGGAGGCCAGAGGGATATACTTATACAGTACAGCTAGCCGAGGAGATCCGCCTTATTACTATCGACGCTAGCCAGGCTGAGGATACATGGAGCTGGGCAGTACCAGGTCGGGGGGTGGGCCAGGTCATTTCTGCTTTCGTAGCTGCTACGATTTGGTTCGGACCCACCACGACCAGGCTGAGGAGGTGGACTTCATCTGGGGCAAGGGCGTAGCTCGGAATGCAACTTTGTGCATATCGCCTTCTCCGGGGATGACGAGAGACAGACTACTTCGGTTTGGGATGCAGATCCCGGATGCCAAATGTGTGCTATATAATGGGGAAGATGAATCTATGGGACATCTCTTTTTTTGGTTGCCCGGTGACTTGGCACATTTTGGACTGAGCAGTGTGCACAGCTGAGAGGAGGAGTTGGGATAGATCGAGACATCCGGAGCATTCTCAGCTGGATCCGTGATCACAGTGGCCGGGATCCGGGGTGGGCTAGAAGAGCCAGAGTGCGTCTTGCTGCGTCGGTTTGGCACATCTGGAAGGAGCGGAACAGACGTATCTTTGAGGGTTTGACTACCCCCCTATTGGAATTCTACATAATATAGAATTCGATGTATCTGTAATGGCCCCATAATAGTACTTTGGGGCTAGGATAGTTGTGATGTTGTACTTTAATACCTTTTTCCGCTATATGCGAGGAATAAATTCACCCTTATTCCAAAATATATATATATATAGATATATATATATATATATATATATTTTTTTTTTTTTATATATATATATAAATGAAAAAGTTATTTTAGAAGTTGAAAAGAAAATAATTTTACTGTCTTCTTAAACTTTTGCATTGAAAACATATTTTTATCCCATTATCTTGTGTGAATGTATCTTGTCACATTAGAAAGATATTGTCTTTATCCCTCATCCCACATTGGATTCACAACACAAAACAAGACAATAGGGTTGGAGATGCTCTTAGCCTAAAGTAACCATCACCCACTCAAAGGGATTTTTAGAGGGGGCCTCTATCATTCTCCCACATCCTCCTCGTTCCCACTCCCCTTCCCGCTCTCTCCCGCTATCTTATCCTTCCATGTCTCTCCCTCTCTCTCTTCCCGCCATCAAACCCAACTCCCTCCTCCTCTACCCATCGGCACCAAAACCTAAAACCCTAATTCTCTCCGCAGGAAGCCCTTCCGGTACCGCCGGCCTCTTCCTCCGCCGAGTACCAACGCAGCCTCCTCGGCCGCAGTCCCATCCGCGGCGCCCCGCGCCGAGCCGAGAGGGAGAATCGCTCCGTCCTCACTTTCCAACAGGCAATCCAGCGTCTCCAGGTGCGCCCGTTTGTTCCTTTCCGTGTCGATTTACGTAATTTCATATGAAATAGAAGGAAAATCCCAAATTGGACATTTTCTCCTTGATATGCCTGTTACGAAGCACTCCCACCGCGGAAATTGTGCCATGGCAGTGTCGCATTGTGTCGGACAGGTGTAAGACACGACACGTCCAGTCCAATTTACACTAGGACACGTGAAAATCGACGTGTACAGTGTTCGCATCCTTGCAAGATAGTATGCTTTTGACTCGGGTTGGTTGCTGAATCGGTTATGTTGTGAAAAATGCCTTTTTTTTAATACCAGCCGTTGGTCTGCAGAATATAGGAGTAAAACTCAGTAGTTGTCACCTTTAGCTTAGCATTCCACAATGATTTCATTTTTTGATCTATCTTCTAATGAATTACCACTCATCCATCTAAATAGTCATTTTAACTATGATCATTTTCTACATAGCTTGTTAACCCCTACGAACCTATAAACCATGGCTAGCCATAAACGCGATTGGTCTTATTGTTGTTTTATAGTTCTTTTATTTCAATTTCAAGGTTACCTTAAGATCACAAAGCACTCTGGGAGCAGTTACTCCATTTCAACCATCATACCTTATTCTAGGAAGTGTATATTTCTCAATCTATCCATCACGAGGAATGATCGATCTTAAATAGAAGAGATGTTCATTTTTAGGTAGTTATTGACAGTGTGGACATCTCATTTCTTTAGATATGGTAATGTTGTACTAAAGCTACAGGTTATATACTTAGTTGTTGTTTCACTAATGTTAAAACCTTTAGGTTGGTGAATCTTTCGTCCACATTCCTATTTTAGAATCTAAAGCTCCTATAGTCTTATCTGTAGACAATCATCACCAAATACATACGTGATGGTACCTCATTTTGAATTTGCCGAACGAGTTTATCCATAAGTAGCACAAAAGGTACTTATTAGTGTTGGTACATTGATGTAGGCCTATATCTTAATGGATATGAAGATGTATCTCAAATTTTTCTCATACTTAACTAAACTCCATCATACATATCCCTGATAATCTCAGTGACTTATTGGAAACCTGATTTTTTCCAAAACCCGCCCCATAATCTCTCTAAAGACCCTTTGCCGACCTTTTTCTAAGTCATGAAACCTATGCAAGTCTTGCTTATGCTCACAAATTTTCATTAATCTTCTAAGCAAGTGGATTTCGATAGTTTCAATAGCAGCTTCCATGGCATAAACAGAGTTGATTCTAAGAATTTATTATTTTTTTCGGTCAATAACTCTTTCAACGATTCACTAATTACTTTTATTCACAATAATCATACAACTTTGTATTTCTCCCTTATCTTGTAGATAGGAACCATAATACTAATTCCTCCGTTCATCAGGTGTTCTTCTAGTATTTATTTAGAATTTGGAATATGATTGTCCTCACATCAATTCTTGGGATAGCAACCATTTCAAACGTCCATGGCGATACCAATAGGCCCTACACTTTTCCAGTTTTCATTATATATATATATATATATAATATATATTATATATATATATTCATTATATATATTCCAGTTTTATATATTTCCAGTTTTATTATATAATATATATATATATATATATATATATATATATATTTATTATGAATATATATATAGATATATATATATATATATATTATATTGTAGTGGTCTATATAATATATATATATCTATATATTATATATATTATAGACCCTACAATATATATATATCTATATATATATATATATATATTGTCATCAAGCCTGGACCGTGGCAAAGCCACCCAGCCGTCCAGGTGGTATAACTATATTTATAACAGAGACACACACAAACTCTTCACCCTAGTTTTGTTATTTATGTAAGCTTTAGCTTCACCTACTTGCTAGATTTTTTCCATGTCATTAGGTTTGGTTTGTTTACTATCTTCTAACAATTCAGTATGTCCTCTTATTCCCCCCCCCCCCCCCCCCCCCCCCCCCCCCCCCCCCCCCCCCGATTTATAACTTATATATAGATTATTGTAGGAATATTGGGCTTCCGTGGGATGTGCCATAATGCAGTGCAGCAATACAGAGGTAAGTTGGTGGTGGTATTTGTTTTCAGTATTTTTGTTTTGATATAGTTTTACACAGTAGACAAGCTTTTGTTGTAGAAAGTCGTTTATACCTGGTCATGGTTCTTTAGTGAACCAAAGCTGCTCATGGACACGGCCAATGACATTATGGCGCTGATGCTTGAAAATCTTGTGCTTACCCTGCTAATCTAAAGCATTACCCGGACTACTACTAAATCCTAATGCAAGTGTTTTCACATTGGACACTCTTTCTCTTCCTTCCTCTTTCACACTCTCCCTCCTTTTCTCAACCTTCCTCTTCTTTCACATGTTACTTGTTTCTCGGCACTTAGAAAATTGGGCAAACTCCCTTGTCTTGACAGATGTCATTGCTAGTCTCATGCACATGTCAAACAATTCTTTGTCTTACCAAAGTTTGAAATACCGGCACTTATCAGACCGGAATTGAGGGTAGCCGATCCGGAACTTACCCAAAATCTCGGTGGTAATATTTATGAAAGCCAGATATCAATTGGTACTGACAAAAAATTTCAGAATATCGGTTGCAACCAACTTATATTGGCTAAAATCTTTAAAGTTGGCAGCCAACGAATGGTTTGGATGGAAGTGGCAGTAAATGCATGGTTTGAATGGTTTGTTTCTCCACACAAGTGGATGGTGGCAGCCCATGAATGGATGGAAGGGAGGCAACCATCTTTTGGTTTGGGTTTGCTTTTTCACTATAATGATGGGACACTGGCAGCCAAGGGATGGGGCAGCGGTGGAATCTAGTTTTTCACCAAGATCGCTTGTCCCAGTTGATGGCGAAGAAGAGTGACCGAGTGATAGGGACGACTCTTGTGGGTGACCAGAAGGTTGGATTTGGATTTGGCCAAGGGACCAAAAGAGCAGACAACGAGGAGACGTAGGAATCACATGGGAGGGGCTTTGAAGGGTTTTCCAACAATGTGCATTGAGGGCGACTGTGCAGGAATAGGGCATCCCTCGGCTGATGAGGTAGGTGGGGCAAACGAGAAGGGGAAGGGGCTGGGGCTAACCAGAAGGGGAAGAGAACAAATGGCGTTGTTATCTTCCTATATGATGTCATGTGCGGCCCTGTGCAAGCCTTCGCCTGTGATGGAGGCTGTTCAAATCCAATTATCCTCGTCGGTTGTCATCAACGGTGAGCATATGATGAGCGGTTGACCCTTATCTCCGAGGGTGACATTGCGTCTGCAGTAGATATGGCGACACACAATGATCTTATATGTTGAACATTCAGGCGTATGTCTATCAATGTGAAAACGAAGGG
>JANAVB010034132.1:0-46451 GCA_029216955.1 Iris pallida
TATGCTCGATCCACTCGTCAGCATATAAAATCTCCTATGTTCCAAGGAAGTCTCTGGGGCTCATCTTCTGGAACTGCTCTATCCCCGGTGTCCTCGGCTGCTGGACCACTGGTCGAGCTGCGACTGCCGTAAGGGCCAACTCCATGCCCCTGTCCTATCAGGCCTGTTGTCGGTCCATAAACTGCTGGAAGTAGGCGAATATCTGTGCCGCATCTACGTATCCTGTAGGCGGCGGCTGCTGGAAAGGCATCTCTGGAATGACCGGGCTCTGTCTGTGCACTGGTGGAGGGCTCCTCCAAAGGCAACTGAAACACCTACCCCTGCTGGCTGAACTGGTGCCACGGTATCGGGGGCTGGCTGCACAAGACGAGAGGTGGCAGACCTCTCAACAGTGTCCCTCGACGGAGCGATGGGATCTAGTCTCGACCATCCTGGAGACAGATCAAACAAGGAATCAATACTGAGATAGAAGCGATAAATTAAGGGAGGACAGTAAATTTTCAAGAAAGACAATCACAAGATGTATAGATGGCATAAATTGAAGCAGAATTTTTTCTAACTGTGATTAGTACCTCTCCGTTAAAGCCTACCTCTCAATCCTATAGCAGGCTCGCAGCAGTACAACTAAGTCGCCGTACTACCACGATATCGCAATAATGCGACTCTCGACCTACATGGGCCACCACTAAAAACGTGTCACGACCCGCACCCACTTTGAGGGAACGAGTACGTAACAGCGCCCAACCTACGCCGTAGTGTCGGCGGTAGAACGCTGTTCTAAGTCTCTAACTAACCATCAACTCATGCAGTATATATTGTACTCATCATGATCAACTCCGAACGGAGGACAAGTATAAGATATGGTGTAACTCAATCACAGTCTAAGCACGATAAGATAACCCCGAAATATAACTAAGAAATTGAAGACAACAATAACTACTGAAATAATAACAACAATCTTAAACAATCTCAAATACATCTCAAGTCTCAATTCTATACAGCAAGCTCTACATAAAAACAGATGCAAGTCTACTAAACTAAATCCCGATCACTCCCGAGTGTCGGGGCCATAAGTAGCTGAGCCATCTCCTGGTCAGTAATATGTAGGGCAGGTGTCCTCAGGGCAATCATCTGTAAAATTTCAACAGGTCCAGTCAGGAGAGGAACGAGCACATCTCATCCAGAAAACCCAAGTAAATGACAGAGAACTATAAAGCAGTTATAGACAGTTGTATTGATGAATATGGCAGTTTATATTCAGGTGATGGTAAGAAAGACAGATAAAGTGCAAGGAAAGAAAATAACTAAACAAGAGAAGAATCATGGCAATAAAGACTGTAAAAATAGAACTAGCTGAACCAGGGTAATATGGTATAAATTCCAGACAGTAATATAGACAAGTGTAACTCTAATGTAAGTCCAGTACAAGATGAATCTAATACAAGATTAATCCAGTAAGGGACGATTCCAGTTACAGTGATCAATGATTCCAGGGTGAGTCCAGCCTATACTCTAGTAGCGTGTTTTAAAATACCGAGATCGACATGTAAACGGCTATGGGTAATCCGGCACATCACACACCTGGCCGGGTGTGAGATGGCTATCATTCCAGTTTGATTCCAACATAGGGGTGATTCCAGAATTGGGGTATATCTACATGTCTTACTCTAGTATTTCCCCTCCCAGCATGTGAATCCAGAAATCTGACACAATGACTCAAGATGAGTCCAGCTAGAATATGATGATACCAGTAAATGATTCCAGAATGATTCCAGTAAAAGAGGCCAGAAAATAAATGTGTGTCGTATACATGAATCCAGAAATATCCATACGTGTTGTAACAGAGAATCGCATACAACTAACTAGAACTGAAGTACAGTAATTGACAAGTAAATGAGAGAACTATCAGAGAATGTACTCGCCTGATACTCTGAAAAGAGTAGTGTAATATCAGATGTCTGCACTGAAGTCACAATGTCCTAAACAGAGTAATACAGGTTATAATGTGTTTAAAATAAGACAAATGAAGTTTATGATGCAATCTACATGATTATAAGTCAAATCTAGGTCAAAGTCAACTCTAAGTCAAATCTGGTCAACTATCTAGGTTAAACTAGGTCCAGGTCAACTTGGTCAACTCTGGCTCAACCAAAGTCAATTTCTCTCTAGGGTTTAAAATAAGTCAACTCTACCCAAGCTAATCTCATAAGCTAACTAAACTATAACTCATATCATATACTTAAGGTATATTACCTATATATGGTATGGCATCAACCTAAATCCTACATTAACTAAACTCACTACCTCTAGCTCAAGTATAAACCATCTCGTGAATCCTATGTATCACATATCTATACCTATATAAGTACAATATCAACTAATCTATATCACATCTATATATAACATATATATAATATGTGAACTCTCAAACAACAATTCACACTATTCCTCACCCTCTCAAACCATGTGGCCGATGGCCCATGCCCTCTCCTGGACATACATCTTAAACTCTCACCTAGACTCTTTTGATACTCTAAGCTAATCAAGCACACACTCACAAACACTCAACCACATCACAAACACCTATCCTTCCTATAACTAAACACCAACTTAATACCAGACTTAGGCACTAGGGACACTATCACATATCTAGTAACATGGATCCCCCTGCTCACTACTGCATTTGCATCCCATAGGGTATACTGCAGCGTTGCTGTTAGCTACTGCAATGCAAGCAAACCAGGCCAACCGTGGCCAATTCCCTCTAACCCTCACACTTGCTGCTAAGCTAAAACCCTACATGTCCTATATCATTACCTATATAGTATCACACACAAGACTCTCTATTAAACACACCTGAACAAGGCTCTCTATTAAACACAACTGATATACATATCCAGGTTTAGGACCATACACTATCCCTCCTCTCATCACAGAGCACCCCATAGGCAATGCCCTGCTGCCAGTCAAGATGGCAGTGGCCAATTGGCCTTGCTGCCAACTTTCTAACACACACTCAACTCTCCACTTATCAACTCTCTCAACCTTCTCTAGACATACACTATCTGATATGGACCCTCCCCTATTCTCTCATTCATTCACAATATATGACATACACACCATCTGAAATTCAGACTTCAACACACAGAAAAATGGAAGGGGTGGTCGAGTGTCAACAGATGTGTCAAGTGATAGTTCATGTGTGTGTAGATATGAATGTGTGGGTACATAGGCTAAGGTTGTGTCTCAACAGTGTATACATAATCCAGATTTTGTGTGTGTTGAGTGCACAGGTGTGTGTGGGTTGAACCAACAGTGATAGGGAATATGTGTTGTCATGTAGTAGAGTGTGTGTGACAGGGACTTAGGATAGGGTGTATGTGACAGATTTACAAAACAGTGAGTGAAATCTCAGGATTTCGAACAAACCAATGAATCATTAAATAGGAAAACATTTCAGTGTCATCAGGAATTTTAGTGAATGTAAGTGTGAATGAGTGAACATAGGCATTAGTTAATCCCATGTTCAGTCATAGGCCCAACATCATGAAATCTTAGGAAAATCCAATGACAGTTCAATTAACCAACTGTCCTTAGCAACTAGCAACCCAAAAACTGAATTCAAATCCCATTTCTCACCACAAGTCACAACTTATCATGAACATTATTCATCAAACATGTAGGTGAACTAACCCTATCATTAACATCATAAAAAAATCAGTAATTATCAGACTAACCTCAGGAAAATAGTTCAGTTAAGGGGTATCAGCCCAAAATAGGAATTTAATGATTCGACCCTAAAATCCATCATAAAACTCACTAATAATGGTTGGTAATGATACTAGAGTATGTGCACGTGTCCACCCCATTTATCTCGTGTCCAAAAACTAGACACAAAGTGTCAAAATTTGAAATAGAAAAATCATCTAAACTGGCAGTGAGGACTGCCTCGTGCAGCCATATCGAGTCCAATAGGACTCGACACACAACACGAGAAGGGTCGTGTCTGTGTCCCATAAAAGAGTGGGTCTAGGGCTACACAACCATCACCCTGAATCGTGTCCTCGTGGTGACAGGACACGACACGAAGTGCGTGTCAGTGCAGTTTTCTCGCGCGTGCACAGTATGAGCGTGATCCGTGCGAGATCGAGAACTTCCTCGATACTCAATCATTTCACCCAAAATTTTGTGGGTGGCCTGACAGTCATGGCCCCCACGAGTACACCAAATTTGGTGTGCCGAAGTGTCGTGCACAGTGAGATAGGGGGCTCGAACAGCAGGGCATGTGTGCCGTGTCTCGTGTAGTGAGTACGTATCCATTTTGGACACGGACACAGCCCGATATGAGCTCAGAACTTGGGGGTTCGAAAACACACATCAAGGGCTTCCCAAATATGTAATTTGTTTAGAAAAACATTAACATTCAATCCATTGAGGCATTTCAACAAACACCTTAAATAACACATAGACACGTGTCCGATACGGACACCAAACGGACACGAAATCCACCCAAATTTTGGGGACACCTAGGGGACTCCTAGATCTAGCCCTAAATGCAAAAAAAACTGAAATTTAAATTAATTTAAAGGGTTTTACCTATGTGCAAAAAGCTTAGAAAAGCTTCAAATGGGGGATTCTTCCTCTTGATGGCAAAAGCTCCAAATTGATCCAAAGCTGTGATTAAACCCCACAATCAAAAAACAGGAGAGTATTAGGTTCTAATGCAAGAAACTAGGATTAAAAGGAATAAAAATGGATTTATGGGAA
This sequence comes from Iris pallida, assembly GCA_029216955.1. NCBI lineage: Eukaryota > Viridiplantae > Streptophyta > Magnoliopsida > Asparagales > Iridaceae > Iris > Iris pallida. The sequence continues at coordinate 4,768 of JANAVB010034132.1, forward strand.
TTTTTAGAAGGGGGAAAAAATACCTCTCTTTCTCCAAGTGTTGGAATAAAATAAAGGAGACAAGCCCTAATGAATAAGTGTTTATATAGAGTGGAAATCCCTATGTGGCTGGTCATAAAGGAAGGAATTAGGGTTAGGGTATCAAATCATGGGCCATGGGCCAAGTCATGATCAATTAAATCATTAAGCCATAAGTCATTTCATGAACCCACAAGCCATGACTTAAATTCACTTAAACTAATCCTCCTAATCCAAAATTAGTTTCTAATGACTAAAAGTAGGTTAACCTAAGTTAGACTAGGGTCACCATGGCTAGGGTTAGCTTTTAGGCTAGTCCACTAGGTCTCAACAAGTCAAGGTCAACTAGAATTCACCAATTCAATAAATCATCAATAATTCAAATAAGTCAAAATGACCAAATTACCCCTAGGTTAAAAATGATAATTAAATCATCCTAATGACATGGTTAGGCTCTAGGGCAGACAATCTCTACGGTTTCATTAGCTGCACACCAAATCACAAGTCATGATTTAAATAGTTTTAAAATGATTAAAAATTACCAAAAATTATATTATATTTAAATATCAATAAATAATATTTATAAATACAAAATTTCAAAAATACCCTCATTCCAGAAACTGGGTGTTACAATCTTACCCACCTTAGAAAAATTTTGTCCTCGAAATTAAGATGATCGTACCCCTACTAGGTCAAACCCCCAATCAATCAAAGTCGAAGCAACATAATCCTACTGGTCGTGATTCCACAGTCTCGAACAGGGTAGCTACATTATCTAGCAATCACAAGCAATATCCTGGCAGGTACCAAGGGAAATCACACATGAAAGTGGGAAGGAAGAATAAGAAGGTCAAACCTGCTAATCCATCACCTGCAACGTCAGTCTCCTCGGCTGCCATCGCAAAAGCTCCACCCCTCTGGTGCTGAGCTACAGGTGGCCTAGCCCCCTCAAAAGGAGGTGCAATGGGACAATCTATCTTCTGGTGGGCAGCTGACCCACAGAAATAGCAAACCTTCAATCTCTTCCTGTACTGCTCCCAGATGTGTCCCGGCTTCTTGCAGTAGGAATAACTGATCGCCTTCGGGTCCTGACCTCGATACTGATGCTGCACCTGCTGAACTCCCACTGGTGCCTGCGTATGCTGAATCTGCACATGAGGCCTCTTGGCCTGGCCTCCGCTGCTGCTGATACCGTGAGCGTCCCGTCCCCTCTTGAGCCTCAGCGTATGATCATCCTCAAGCCAATAAAGCTTCCGTCAAAATCTCCTCGAAAGGGGCATCCCTGTTGCCCTTGGTCAGGACTTGACTTCCTTGATCAGACCCTTTCGGAACCTCTAGGCCTTCGCCGTCTCGCTCAAGCCCTCTACGAATCTGCCGAGGTGGCCGAACTCCCCAGCTACTCCTCTACTGACAGGCTCCCCTGAACTAAGCTCTCAAACTGCGACTCCAAGGCTCGGAGCGCTGCATCTGGAAAGAACTTCTTCTTAAAGAAGCCCTTGAACTCCTCCCAGGTCTGTCCAGCTATCCCCACCCTGGGGTCTGACTGATACCAGGTGCGAGCAAGATCTCGCATCCGGCTAGCTACTGCCTCTATCTAGAGATCTGTCGGTATCCGGGCCAGGCGAAAGATCTCCTCTATATGCTTGATCCACTCGTCAGCATATAAAATCCCCTCTGTCCCCAGGATGTCTCTGGGGCTCATCTTCTGGAACTGCTCTATCCTCGGTGTCCTCGGCTGCTGGACCACTGGTCGAGCTGCGACTGCCGTAAGGGCCAACTCCATGCCCCTGTCCTGTCGGGCCTGCTGCCGGTCCATAAACTGCTGGAAGTAGGCGAACATCTGTGCCGCATCCACGTATCCTGTAGGCGGCGGCTGCTGGAAAGGCATCTCTAGGATGACCGGGCTCTGTCTGTGCACTGGTGGAGGGGCTCCTCCAAAGGCAACTGAAACACCTACCCCTGCTGGTTGAACTGGTGCCACGGTATCAGGGGCTGGCTGCACAAGACGAGAGGTGGCAGATCTCTCAGCAGTGTCCCTCGGTCCGGAGCGATGGGATCTAGTCTCGACCATCCTGGAGACAGATCAAACAAGGAATCAATACTGAGATAGAAGCGATAAATCAAGGGAGGACAGTAAATTTTCAAGGAAGACAATCAGCAAGATGTATAGATGGCATGAATTGAAGCAGAATTTTTCCTAACTGTGATTGAGTACCTGTTCGTTAAAGCCTATCTCTCAATCCTATAGCAGACTCGCAGTAGTACAACTAATTCGTCATACTACCACGATATCGCAATAATGCGACTCTCGACCTGCATGGGCCACCACTAAAAACGTGTCACGACCCGCACCCACTGTGAGGGTACGAGTACGTAACAGCGCCCAGCCTACGCCGCAGTGTCGGCGGTAGAACGCTGTTCTAAGTCTCTAACTAACCATCAACTCATGAGTATATAGTGTACTCATCATGATCAACTCCGAACGGAGGATAAGTATAAGATATGGTGTAACTCAATCACAGTCTAAGCACGATAAGATAACACCAAAATATTACAAGAAATTGAAGACAACAATAACTACTGAAATAATAACAACAATCTCAAACAATCTCAAATACATCTCAAGTCTCAATTCTATACAACAAGCTCTACATGAAAACAGATGCAAGTCTACTAAACTAAATCCCGATCACTCCCGAGTGTCGGGGACATAAGTAGCTAAGCCATCTCCTGGTCAGTAATATGTAGGGCACGTGTCCTAAGGACAATCATCTGTAAAATTTCAACAGGTCCAGTCAGGACAGGAACGAGCACATTTCATCCATAAAACCCAAGTAAATGACAGAGAACTATAAAGCAATTATAGACAGTTGTATTGATGAATATGTCAGTTTATATTCAGGTGATGGTAAGAAAGACAGATAAAGTGCAAGGAAAGAAAATAACTAAACAAGAGAAGAATTATGGCAATGAAGACTGTAAAAATAGAACTAGCTTAACCAGGGTTATATGGTATAAATTCCAGACAGCAATGTAGACAAGTGTAACTCCAATGTAAGTCCAGTACAAGATGAATCTAATACAAGATGAATCCAGTAAGGGACGATTCCAGTTATAGTGATCAATGATTCCAAGGTGAGTCCAGCCTATACTCTAGCAGTGTGTTTTAAAATACCAAGATTGACATGTAAACGGCTATGGGTAATCCGGCACATCACACACCTGGCCGGGTGTGAGATGGCTATCATTCCAGTTTGATTCCAACATAGGGGTGATTCCAGAATTGGGGTATGTCTACATGTCTTACTCTAGTATTTCCTCTCCCAGCAAGTAAATCCAGAAATATGACACAATGATTCAAGATGAGTCCAGCCAGAATATGATGATACCAGTAAATGATTCCAGAATGATTCCAGTAAAAGAGGCCAGACAATAAATGTGTGTCGTATACATGAATCCAGAAATATCCATACGTGTTGTAACAGAGAATCGCATACAACTAACTAGAACTGAAGTACAGTAATTGACAAGTAAATGAAAGAACTATCAGAGAACGTACTCGCCTGATACTCTGAAAATAGTAGTATAATATCATATGTCTGCACCGGAGTCACAATGTCCTAAACAGAGTAATACATGTTATAATGTGTTTAAAATAAGACAAATAAAGTTTATGATGCAATCTACATGATTCTAAGTCAAATCTAGGTCAAAGTCAACTCTAAGTCAAATCTGGTCAACTGTCTAGGTCAAACTAGGTCCAGGTCAACTTGGTCAACTCTGGGTCAACCAAAGTCAATTTATCTCTAGGGTTAACAATAAGTCAACTCTACCCAAGCTAATCTTATAAGCTAACCAAACTATAACTCATATCATATACTTAAGGTATATTACCTATATATGGTATGGCATCAACCTAAATCCTACATTAACTAAACTCACAACCTCTAGCTCAAGCATAAACCATCTCATGAATCCTATGTATCACATATCTATACCTATATAAGTACAATATCAACTAATCCATATCACATCTATATATAACATATATACAATATGTGAACTCTCAAACAACAATTCACACTATTCCTCACCCTCTCAAACCATGTGGCCGATGGCCCATGCCCTCTCCTGGACACACATCTTAAACTCTCACCTAGACTCTTTTGATACTCTAAGCTAATCAAGCACACACTCACAAACACTCAACCACATCACAAACACCTATCCTTCCTATAACTAAACACTAACTTAATACCAGACTTAGGCACTAGGGACACTATCACATATCTAGTAACATGGATCCCCCTTCTCACTACTACATTTGCAGCCCACAGGGTATACTGCAGCAGCTGCTGTTAGCTACTGCAATGCAAGCAAACCAGGCCAACCATGGCCAATTCCCTCTAACCTTCACACTTGTTGCTAAGCTAAAACCCCACATGTCCTATATCATTACCTATATAAGTATCACACACAAGACTCTCTATTAAACACACCTGAACAAGGCTCTCTATTAAACACAACTGATATACATATCCAGGTTTAGGACCATACACCATCCCTCCTCTCATCACAGAGCACCCCATAGGCAATGCCCTACTGCCAGTCAAGATGGCAGTGGCCAATTGGCCTTGCTGCCAACTTTCTAACACACACTCAACTCTCCACTTATCAACTCTCTCAACCTTCTCTAGACCCACACACTATCTGATATGGACCCTCCCCTATTCTCTCATTCATTCACAATATATGACATACACACCATCTGAAATTCAGAATTTAACACACAGAAAAAATGGAAGGGGTGGTCGAGTGTCAACAGATGTGTCAAGTGACAGTTCATGTGTGTGTAGATGTGAATGTGTGGGTACATAGGCTAAGGTTGTGTCTCAACAGTGTATACATAATCCAGATTTTTGTGTGTGTTGAGTGCACAGGTGTGTGTGGGTTGAACCAACGGTGATAGAGAATATGTGTTGTCATGTAGTAGAGTGTGTGTGACAGGGACTTAGGATAGGGTGTATGTGACAGATTTACAAAACAGTGAGTGAAATCTTAAGATTTCGAACAAACCAATGAATCATTAAATAGGAAACCATTTCAGTGTCATCAGGAATTTTAGTGAATGCAAGTGTGAATGAGTGAATATAGGCATTAGTTAATCCCATGTTCAGTCATAGGCCCAAAATCATGAAATCTCAGGAAAATCCAATGACAGTTCAACTAACCAACTGTCCTTAGCAACTAGCAACCCAAAAACTGAATTCAAATCCCATTGCTCACCACAAGTCACAACTAATCATGAACATTATTCATCAAACATGTAGGTGAACAAACCCTATCATTAATATCATAAAAAAAATCAGTAATTATCAGACTAAACTCAGAAAAACAGTTCAGTTAAGGGGTATCAGCCCAAAATAGGAATTTGATGATTCGACCCTAAAATCTATCATAAAACTCACTAATAATGGTTGGTAATGATACTAGAGTATGTGCACGTGTCCACCCCATTTATCTCGTGTCCAAAAACTGGACACAAAGTGTCAAATTTTGAAATAGAAAAATCATCTAAACTGGCAGTGAGGACTGCCTCGTGCAGCCATGTCGAGTCCAATAGGACTCGACACACAACACGAGAAGGGTCGTGTCCGTGTCCCATGAAAGAGTGGGTCTAGGGCTACACAACCATCACCCTGAATCGTGTCCTCGTGGTAACAGGACACGACACGAAGTACGTGTCAGTACGATTTTCTTGCACGTGCACAGTATGTGCGTGATCCGTACGAGATCGAGAACTTCCTCGATACTCAATCATTTCACAAAAAAATTTTGTGGGTGGCCTGACAATCATGGCCCCCACGAGTACACCAAATTTGGTGTGCCGAAGTGTCGTGCACAGTGAGATAGGGGGCTCGAACAGCAGGGCATGTGCGTCGTGTCTCATGCAGTGAGTACGTGTCCAATTTTGACACAGACACAGCTCGATATGAGCTCAGAGCTTGGGGGTTCGAAAACACACATCAAGGGCTTCCCAAATATGTAATTTGTTTAGAAAAATATTAACATTCAATCCATTGAGGTATTTCAACAAACACCTTAAATAACACATAGACACGTGTCCGATACGGACACCAAACGGACACGAAATCCACCCAAATTTCGGGGACACCTAGGGGACTCCTAGATCTAGCCTTAAATGCAAATAAAACCAAAATTTAAATCAATTTAAAAGGTTTTACCTATATGTGCAAAAAGCTTGGAAAAGCTTCAAATGGGGGATTCTTCCTCTTGATGGCAAAAGCTCCAAATTGATCCAAAGCTGGGATTAAACCCCACAATCAAAAAGTAGGAGAGTATTAGGTTCTAATGCAAGAAACTAGGATTAAAAAGGAATAAAAATAGATTTATGGAAATTTTTGGAAGGGGAAAAATACCTCTCTTTCTCCAAGTGTTGGAATGAAATAAAGGAGGCAAGCCCTAATGAATAAGTGTTTATATAGGGTGGGAATCCCTATGTGGCTGGTCATAAAGGAAAGAATTAGGGTTAGGGTGTCAAATCATGGGCCATGGGCCAAGTCATGATCAATTAAATCATTAAGCCATAAGTCATTTCATGAACCCACAAGCCATGACTTAAATTCACTTAAACTAATCCTCCTAATCCAAAATTAGTTTCTAATGACTAAAAGTAGGTTAACCTAAGTTAGACTAGGGTCACCATGGCTAGGGTTAGCTTCTAGGCTAGTCCACTAGGTTTCAAAAAGTCAAGGTCAACTAGAATTCACCAATTCAATAAATCATCAAATAATTCAAATAAGTCAAAATAACCAAATTACCCCTAGGTTAAAAATGATAATTAAATCATCCTAATGACATGGTTAGGCTCTAGGGCAGACAGTCTCTACGATTTCACAAGCTGCACACCAAATCACAAGTCATGATTTAAATAGTTTTAAAATGATTAAAAATTACCAAAATTTATATTATATTTAAATATCAATAAATAATATTTCTAAATACAAAATTTCAAAAATACCCTCATTCCAGAAACTGGGTGTTACAGGGGTCGAGGGAGCAGTGCCCCCCGTGGGGGTTCGGGGGCGAAGCCCTCGAAAGGTATTCAGATTTCCAGATCTGTATATCTTTGGACGACTGTTGTCAAGGAAAAAGACGTCTTCAGGTCTGCTCAAATATCAGAAAAAAGACGTTATCAAAGGGCTCTTGGTTTTTCTATTCGTTCCAAGTCTATAATTTTTAATTTATTGAGTCTAGGAGAATACGTTGAGTTGCACTGTGTCATCTCAACCCCTAGACATATCTCTCCAAGCTTTACCGTACAAACAGACCAATTCCTAACCAAACCAAACCAATGCTAGTCATATAGAGCTTCTGGCCCAGGGAATACAGAGTTCGGACAGAACTCTATCTAAGGTAGAGTTCGGGTAGAACTCTGTCTAAGGCAGAGTTCGGGCCGAACTTTGCCCCCTGATTTTCAGTACCCTAATTTTTAGGGCCTGCTTGATACAAGCTGTTCAACGTTACAAAATTTGAATTCTTGGGACAGAATTCGGGCCGAACTCTACCTCCCCAGAGTAGTATAAATAGAGCTTGAATTCTCTCATTTCAAATCATCTCTTACCTTCAAATATTCAAGCCTTCTAAGCTCTACTATTACAAGCCTCATTCTTCCATATCTCCTAAGCCACAACTCTCCTTAGCCGAAGGTGCTCAGTGCGATATCAGCTAGAAGTTATGTACACGAGTGAAAGAAAAGTCACTTGGAAAATTTTAAGTTTTGCTTTTTGCGAAGTTGAAGCATTCGAGCACTTCGATCTAAAAGCTCGTGTTTTGTAAATAAGTTTGCGTGCTCTTCGGAGTAAAGGCACGTGGTGTACGCTATTTCACAAATAGTGGAGTTCAATCCTGAGCAAGAGTTCTCAAGCCTGGACTAGTCCTCTACGAGGGAAACTAGGTTAAAACTGATGTGTTTGTGTATGCTTTTATGATCTCTTTTATTTCCGCATTAATACTTTGATTAATTGTTCTGTTAGTGAAAGAGTTATTTTTTATTTGGTTATTATCGACACAAACTCTATTCACCCCCCTCTAGAGTTGCCAACACGTACTTCAGTATTTCCCAATGAGATAACCGGAATGTCTTCGGACCGAGAGATCGAATTCACTATCGATACATTTTCAGATACGCGACCGATCTCAAGGGCCGCATACAGGATGACACGTACTGAATTAAAGGAAGTCAAAGAACAGTTACAAGAATTATTAGACAGGGGATACATCAGACCCAGTGTTTCTCTGTGTGGAGCTCTAGAACTATTTGTGAAGAAGAAATATGGATCGATGCGGTTGTGTATCGACTATCGCGAGCTTAATAAAGTTACAGTTCGAAATAAGTACCCATTGCCTAGAATAGACGACCTCTTCGATCAAATGCAAGGGACGTCTGTATTTTCAAAGATTGATCTTCGTTTAGGCTATCATCAGCTGAAGATCGGACCAGAGGATGTTCCACAGTCTACGTTCCTAACCACATACGGATACTGTGAATTTTTAGTCATGCCTTTCAGACTGACCAATGCCCCTGTCGCCTTCATGGACATGATGAACAGAGTCTTCCGACCCTTCTTGGATAAGTTTGTGGTCTTGTTCATCGATGATATCTTAATCTACTCGAAAAGCAGAGAAGGCCATATGGAACATTTGAAAATGATACTGCAGACCCTACGAGAAAATTAGCTCTATGCCATACTAAGTAAACGTGAATTTTGGATGAGTAGCATGTCGTTTCTAGGGCACGCTATCTTGGCAGAAACTGTATCCGTTGACACAAAGAAAATTGAAGCAGTAGTGGATTAGAAACAACCCATGTTGGCTAGTGAGATCCGTAGTTTCCTCGGCTTGGCAGATGACTACAGGAAGTTTGTGAAAGATTTTTTGAAAGTGGCGTCGCCTTTGGCTCGCCTCACCCAGAAGGGCGTAGCATTTTATTGGACTGATAAGTGCGAGGCTAGCTTTCAAGATCTGAAGCAACATCTCATGTCAGCTCCAATCCTTGTACTTTCTGTCACGACCCAATCCCAAGATGTTTGGGTCAAGTCGGATCATGCTCAGCCTACACCGTGGTGAGACGACAGTAGTAAGCTGTCTAATCAATAGTGGAACTCATAATCACAACATCTAAATTTGCGAAAAAACTTTATTCAATAATTCAAAATGCACAAGTTAAGCCGTAGATGAAAGTAAAAACTGAACGACATAAGTTGTGCTAAAGTCACAACTTTAAATACAATTCAGAAAAGGAAAATAAAACTAAAACAATTAAGATGAAGTAAACTCTAGGCTAACTAGGTAGCCGGCTCAGGTGCCTCTGGGGCAACGTCCTTCAAGGTGGGTTCCCGTGATTTCTCATGATACAGCTCGGGGTCATAATAGCTATTTAAGAATAGCTCTTCGTTCTCAAACTCGCCTATAGTGAAAGGGGGTTTGCAGTCAGGAATGAAACAAGTACACAATTCCAAACTCTAGCATTTTAAGCAATAATTGAAAAGTGCAAATTTAAAATAATTAAAATATTTTGATGCAAGAAAACAATTGAAATATATAGATGCAATGAAACAATTGTGATAGGTAGACACTTGTGACCGACTGGTAGATTCAATTTGTATTCTAGCAAACGATCCGGCTTCGACACACGTGCAAGTGTGGCTTCAGCTATCCACAATAATTCTAAGGAGGTTTGGTCACAAGTGCTACACTACTCCCCAATACCCCGAGTCAATATTTGAGTTCATAGAGAAGAACTCCATGGTGCAATGTGTCAATATGCAATAAGAAAAAAAAATACCAGAATCCAATAGTGTACTTGCCTTGAGTTTTGTAAAAAGGAAGATAAAGGGAAGGAGGATCTCAGTCTAGTCCTCGAAATCCTATATTTAATTAAAATGACGTCTCAGTTCCAATATAACCATTTCTAAGTATTCTAGTTACAATCTTTAATATTGGTCCTAATCAATTTTCAGCTTTAATAATTACACCAACGGTTAAATTACTCTAACGCTGCTTTTACACTTATTTGTCAATTTGTATAAAAGAGTCCGTTTGTATTTATTTGGAAAGATAGACATCTCGATCTATTTGGGAAAGCTTGTGCTTTATACTATATATATATATATATATATAACTATATTTTTTTTAATAATAAAAATGTGAAGTTGTTGATATATAAAACTTGAATTCAAGGCATTCTAATTTATGTGAGAAAACGTTTACTTTTCTTTTTACAAAATAACATTTCTGGTTTCATTTATAGATAAACTAGCGTGCAATACTATCAACATAAAACACAGAAAATGATCTACGCTACTCCTAAGCTATGTAAGACATGTCTCAGAGAAAGAAAGAGAAAAATAGGCTTATGCCCTTACAACATATTTATGAAAAATAAAGAAGAATAAAAAACCCTAATATAAAGCTGCGGCGATCTCCTAAAAGCCGGAAAGCGGTCCAGTCAGAAGGCATAACTGCCAACAAAATGCCAAGTAACAAGTTCTATAAAGTCTAAATAAATTAAAGTCACAAGGTAGGGCATATAGAGTCTCAGATTTGGTCATGCAATCACAAGTTGCTAATAGCTTACGCATCAACGTATGAGAATACCCAAGTAGCGTTTGTGTTTCGCTAAAGGTTCATTCGACCATTTCGGTTGTCGCCAAAGTGGATAAAATAAAGCCTCAAATTAACCAAAAATATGCCAACATAAATGAACCAATAAATGTAAAATATACATCTATATAATGGTATATTTTTTGTAATAACCAGGTTTTCGAGAATAGCAATAATATATACATATATATTTTAAAATGTGTCAGAAATATTAAGAGTGTAGCTAAAACATAAATTTCCTTTTTTAAATCATATATATATATATATATTTTATATATATATATATATATATATATATATATATATATATATATATATATATACATATATAAAATATATATATATACACACACACACACACACACACACACACACACACACACACACACACAAACATTTATATAAAAAGAGTCACACATTTAACAGAACCAAGCTTCACAAATTCTAGCTAGGGTCTTCACAGAGGCAATTCCCAAGTCCGAAATCAGACTACAGAACTAATTTCTAATAGAACAATGTTTCGAGCACGAAATCAAACCAACGATCCAATGATTGTTCCGATTATCCACACACAAGCAACGTAAAAATAATCGAATCCCGTAGTGGTATTGAGACAGAATCATCACAGACTACGCTACGGGAAAGGATGAACTAATCAGATAGAAATTTATACCGAATAATCTGATGACGGAATCTGAAGGGTGGCCTCAGACACGGATCGGTTCCGCGGAGCATCGTCAACGACTCGAGGAGTCTCGGAACGCGTCTCGGAGAAACGGCAGCGGTGCTCGAGTGGCCGTTCGAAACGACGGCATGGGGCCGCGGGTCCGGTGCGGAGGGCGCGTGGGTCAGGTCAACCGCGGAGGCGATCACGAGGCTGGTCGAGGGACGGGCGGCCAGGGAGTCGGCGCACGGAGGGGGGTCGCGGGGGTCGGCCGCTGTGCGCCGGCGAGAGGGTCTGCGGGAGGAAGGGGTCGGCCGGAAGGGGAATAGGGCTGTGGGTTTTGGAAGTTAGGGAAAGAGTTTTGTTTCTCTGTGAAGGAAAAAAAAGGTTTGTTTGTTTTGACTTTAGGAATTAAGTGGTGGTAGAGAGGGATTATGGGGGAGTGTGAATGTGGAGAGTAAATGAAGGAATGAGGGAAATGGCCAGGAGTTGGGTTGTTTGGCTGAGGGTGGGTGAGGTGATGGGTTTGACCTTATTTTTTTAGAAAAGAGTTTAGGCTTTGTCATGCCCCAGAACCAAAATAGTACTGGAAAGTAGGAACGGACCAGGCCAGCTACATATACCAAAGTACTTCAGTACTCCGAAATAACATATAAGTTGTATAGACATAGGGGTTACTACTACAATCCAACAGTCAATCATAGGTCAAGCAATTCTAGGTACGTCAATCACATGCAAATATGCAAAGTACAAGAAGTATGATCATCAGACATAAATTGGTAAAACATCCCAAACTATCATATATCAATGATCATATAGCTAGTAATACAGAATGAAGAACTAGCAAGAGTAATAATCATACATGTAGCTATAGTCTAGAATAACGCAAATCATATTTAGGCCCATAGGCTAAATGTCAAGATCTAAAACACGAGCTAAACACGTTCTCGGAGGCTAAACGTCACAAAAGAATAATGTACATAACTAGTAGGAGAATAAAATAGAAAACCCACTAAGGTACTCAGGTGCTCCGTGTAGTCACCGTCGATTGGATGGTACGGAAGATCCTTCGGGCTCCTCTATCAGATCAGGCCAAACAAAACCAGTGGGGTCAGACCCCCAATAGCAAGTACCACGAGGGAAGCTGAACTATGAACTAAAACCAGCAATAATTAACAAAGCAACAGATAGAGACAGAAATAAGTAAATACGGATCGAGACTCGTGCGCTACCAATGCACTTATCTCGAGAATAGAAAAAAAATAATAAGCAAAGCAACATGGTGCATAAAGTAAATAATATGTTACGTAATATAAACTGTAGACATGTGAATTAAATGGAAGCATGTGAACATGTGACATAAACTGAACAATGTAAGAGGTACATGTGAGCATGTAAGATAACTGGAACATGTGAGCATGTAAGATAACTGAATAGAACGACAAATGATAAGATGACTTAGGAACTATTCCAGAGCCCAAGTTACAACCCGTAAACCAAATAAGGACCGGGTTTGTAACCCTTCTCCAGAACAGAACTTAGTCTCCAATCATTTACCGGCAAAAGAAAAACATAAAAAATAATATACTAAAATAAATAAATTTGGACACTGCCTAGACAAAACTAGACTAGACTGGACTCCATACAACAATCACGACCGAGCAATGTGTACGACTTTATATATCAGCTAACTAGGGTTGTCACAATCCTAATTACTAACATATGCACTTTTGAGAAATCCAATCCAGTTACCTGACCTGTAGACTACCCGACTCATCCAAGCCAAAAGAAAATAAGTATAGCAGACACACCGCAGTAAGATATGTGTGTCCTAAGGAGGTGTCCCACTCGACGGTGTGTTGGAAGAGTGCTCATCATGATAGATAGCTCCAAATTCCATGTGTGTGTGTATATATATATATATATATATATATATATATAGAAAAATTCTACAATACATCCACCCTTTTTGGATGTATCGATACATCCGAAATCTGGACCGTTGGATGTTAATCCAACGGTTCAGATTAAATTCAGATGAGATAATGCAGGAGACATCATTTAATGCTGTTTTTGACTTTTGACCTCTTGTTAACTTGCTATAGCAGGTCATTCTTCAATGTAATTTTCAATAAACACCCTAAATTAACTCATATTTACTTTCTCTTTCGTCCATGTAATTTAATATTTTGTGCAACTACGTATATAAAATAATAATTGTGTATCGGCCGAAAAGGAAGGACATAGTGTGTCCAGGTCTGTAGGCTATGTAGACGACGACACCACCAGCGCTGGCGATCTAGATGGTGACACCGATGACGAATGGTACATTTAGGAAGCCGATAAAAAGCTCGTTCTCTCAAATCTCATCTTTGTGTAAATTAAATCCAAGGAGGACACAATCCCTAAGGACACAATGTGTCCAGGTCTGTAGGCGATGTAGACGACACTACCGCCGCTGGCGATCTAGATGATGACACCGACGACGAATGGTATATTTAGGACAGAGAATGGTACATTTAGGACGGAGAATGGTACATTTAGGAAGCCGATAAAAGCTCGTTCTCTCAAATCTCTTCTTTGTGTAAATTAAATTCAAGGAGGACACAATGTGTCCAGGTCTGTAGGCGATGTAGACGACACCACCGCCGCTGGCAATCTAGATGATGACACCGACGACGAATGGTACATTTAGGACGGAGAATGGTATATTTAGGACGGAGAATGGTACATTTAGGACGGAGAATGGTACATTTAGGAAGCCGATAAAAGCTCATTCTCTCAAATCTCTTCTTTGTGTAAATTAAATCAAAGGAGGACACAATCCTTAATTTTAGTTATTGCTTAGCAGAGTCTGCATAATTGTTGTAAAATTGTGTTGTTACTTCTGTGACACTTTCATCTTTAATCTCATGTTTTCTATGAATATGTGTTTTGTTTGATTTTGATTTAGTAATCTTTCCGTAATTAGTTTTTTTGTTTCATCTAACAATTTAATAATTTTGTTATAAAGCTACAGGCCATGGTGGTGGTGGTGGAAGGAGAAACGGAGATGAAGAAGTAAAGAAGAAGAAGTTCTGGTTCGCGGCGAACTTCGTCGAGTTCCTCAATCAAACGGAATTAAACCTCTTATAGAGTTCCTTAATTGAAGTTAATCATGATAACCTTTTGTACTTTTCAAACGGCTAGTAGAATCTTACTCGAGCCCTCCTCAATCAAACGACTAGTAGATTATTTGCTAGTCTTAAAATTTATTTGTCTTTCCATCTTCCTCACTTTTTGTACTTCTTTCTTGCTATATATACAATACTTTTCTTGTTTCATAGTACTATTATTCATTCTAAAATACATAGAATAGTTGTCTGAAATACAATAGTTTTCTTGTTCTCAAGATGTCTACTCGTGTGGTAGGAAATGTAGAAGACGTAGAAGATTGGTTGCCAGCTCCAAATGAAACCTTCATTCCGCGTATGTTGCGCAAGATTAGAACAACAACTGTCGATGATTTCAGCTGATGTTGCATCGATCAATTCTAAGCTTGGTTCAATACAAATTGAACAAATGAATTTCTCTCGACGTTTGGAGAAGATTGAAGAATATCCAGCTTTGAAGGAGGCATCTTCATCTGGAGTATTTAATAATGTGAAGGTGGTTTCCGTTGAATCTTCGATAAGGAGGACGTGGTGCTACAGAATCGTAGTAAAGCATTGGACCGAATTCTCGCATTGTATCCTACAGAAGAAACTGACTTTAGCAGTTCTTCGAAAAGAATGCATAGAAATTTAGATCCGGTCACACCATCAAAAAGTTTAACAAGGGGTTCATCCTCGAAGCCTAGCAATTGTACTAGTGGTTCTTCGAGTTATTACGACTATATTTTTGCCGATGATAGACCTGACGAGTAAGTAATATGAGTTTGATTTAATTCCAACAGTTTTTTCTCCTAATTTATTCGTTTCTTTTCTTAGAGAAATAATATCATCTTGCAACAAAATCTATGTGTCTCGGTTTGAGATGAAGACCTTAGCTCCTTTAACGAGAATTAAAAATGGGGTATGTATAGATAGTATATTTCTTCTTAGATGCCATCTATGTTTACTTCGATTCCATCGCTGACATTTTTAATGATTTATTCAGATTGTAGGCATTGTCTCTACTCTTCTCACCGCGGAAGAACGAAAAAAACCTCCAATAAAGCTAATGTATGGTTTTTACCAATAAGGATATCGGTGAGTGAGCATTTTATTCTTCAATGCATATGCATTAACAATTTTCTCGTTTGTTTGTCCTTCGTAATATATTAATTGATGTGTATGTAGAAAGAAACGTTACCTACATCTGACAAAAAGCTTCATGAAATATGGAAGAAGTACAAATATTTTCAGGATTACATAGGATCTTTAAGCACTTGTAACGAGGTATTAATGTATTTCTATTTAAAATTAATCCTAATTTTCTAAAAATTTACTAATTTGCTTTATTTAATTAATCCTGATTCAGATAGACATACCCATTCTTTTGGACGAACACTATACTCTTGCAAGAGTTCTGGTTAAAACTAGGACTGTTGAAATTTGGGACTCACTTGCATCTAAAAATGATCGATTCAAAACAAAACAGTCATAAAAGAAATAGAAAGCTCATATTCATCAATTTTTATGAATTGGGTACAAGATACGGGTATACTAATACATATTGTATTCGGTAATTGTAGCTTTCAAATTTGGATCTCTTTTCAAAGAAGAGATTTTGAAGTTGAAGATGCTAGGTTCAGCTTTTCTACTTTTGCAATAAAACGTCGTTCTTATGTTCCCCGTCAAGGCAATTTTTTGATTGTAGGATTTTTGTAATTCATTCATGAAAGACCGATGTAGTCTAGACTACCGTTCTCTCAATGTAAGTCTGAAAATATGTCGTCAAAAACTTACACTTTTTAGAGCAATATTTTTGATGTTATGTTTGTTATATACAGTTTAATGTGGGAATGGAAAGACGCAAAGCTGCTGAATGGATTACAACTTCAGAGCACAATGAAGTACTAAAAGAGTCCAATCTGAAATGATTGAATATGGAAGACGATAATTTTTTTTCTTCTTTTATATCTAATGTATTATGTTCATTTGTTTTGTTGAGTTGTAATGACATTTTTGCCAAACGGCTTCGAATCTTTTTGATTAAGCAGAATCATTTTTGTCCTTCAAATTAATATAATTAAGCAGAAAGGAGTCCAAACAGTTTTGATTCTTTTTATCCTTCCATCGAATGACATTGTTGCCCTTCTAATTAATTCAAAACACCCCCGAACCCTTTTATTACAAAAAAAATAGAAAACCGTTTCGATTCTTCCCCTTCTTCCATACTCTACTCTGTACTCAAACCTAGGTCATTCTCCTCCAAAATCTTCAAACCTTCCTCCCCATTCGTAATCTTCACACCATGTCGGCATCAGCGGCAGAATCATCACCGACAGCATCACCAATTAGAGAAGATGCACCAGTTACAGAAATCTAAAAGGGAAAGACGGAGAACAACCGAAACCCTATTCTAAGAAAGTTGCAAAAAAAAAGGAAAAGTTGCTAAACAAAAAGAAGTGCAAGAAGAAGTGCAAACAGAAGGTATAACTTTAAGTTTATGATCGCAAATTCTGTATATATTACAGGGAGAATGACATTCTCCATCATAAAACGCATTTGAATGTTTATTCTCCCTGTCAAATTACACTTGGAATGCCATTCTCCATCTAAATTAAATCAGTAATATCATTCTCCGTTTACTTTAACGGAGAATGGCATTCTCAGTGTTAAAACACATGAGAATGCTATTCTCCGTGTTAATTTAAACGGAGAATGCTATTCTTCGTTTAATTTGAAATGGAGAATTCTATTCTCCGTGTTAAATTAAACGTAGTATGGCATTATAAGAGTTAAAACGAAAAAAGAATATTATTCTTCGTGTTTTTACAACGGAGAATAGCATTCTCCGTTTCCAATTACACGGAGAATAGCATTCCCAGTATGAAAACGATTGAGGATTCTATTCGCGTTTAATTTGAACGGGGAATGGCATTCTCCGTCTAACTTGAAACGGAGAATAACATTCCCAGTGTTAAAATACATTAGAATGTTCATTCTCCGTTTTATTTTAAATGGAGAATGATATTCTCCGTTTCATTTGAAATGGAGAATGATATTCTCCGTGTTGAATTACACGGAGAATGCCGTTCCCAGTGTTAAAACCCATAAGAATGGCCATTCTCCGACCTAATTTTTTGTTTTTTTTGTTTTGTAGAAAAAATCTGTCAGGAATAAGGATTCAAGACTTTTTCGTTCTACCTTCAAGCCAATGCTAAATCTTATGGAGGAGGTCAATCAAGATGTTGGCCGTTTACCTGAGCCAGTTATTGATTCCTTGAAGAATACCGGTTTCTGGAATTTTGTCGAGATTTTCTACCAAAATAGAGTCCACTTCTCCGAATTGGCCAAGGTAATGGAAGGGCTTGAGAATTTAATTGCAAGTTACACAGAAGAAGAAGATGGCGTCGGGTGCTTTGAATTGAGCACCACTGTTAAAATCGCGCCAAGCTCGACGATATGGCAGTCATCTTCGGTCTACCGCTGAATGAAGAAACAATAATGATATTTTTACAGAAGATTAATAAAGGAAAAACAACAGCAGCCCACACCCCAGCATCATTGAGCTGTGTAGAGTCACTTCACAAGATTGCTGGCTAATTCTAAGGGCAATACGCAGAAGTCACGAATAAGGAAGTGAGAGACAAGTTCTTTGAATTGTTACGACGGCTTCGTGGCGGAGATAACGCTGTTAATCCAGATGATTTGGCCAAGCTAATAATCTTCCACTTGTGCCAAACAGTATTCTTCACAAAGTCTGGCGGTTCAAATTTGCCGTACAGATTCTTGGCCTTGGTAGATAGTGTGGACGTCATCAACAGTATAAGCTGGCCAAGGTTAATCCTGGCATATGTAATGGATAGCATAAAGAGGAGTAGAAGCAAAACTGAACGGGAGGATTACTCAATGGCTTTCCACAAATTGGAAGGTTGCACAATATACTTCCTCTACTGGTTTGCAGAACATAGTAAATTTGTGGAAAGGAAGTTCGCCCCAATTCTGATTACCCAAGATTTTTTACATAGAATGGGTACGAAATCTAAACTTCCTCAAGGCCGAATATCGCAACAAGTTGAGATCGAAGATGATATTAAAAGATCTGGTTATACCTGTTGGGGAAGAAGAAGGGCACAAAGAAGATGAGCCACCTATAGAAGAAGTTAAAAAAGAGGGAGAAGAAGAACACCAAGAAGCAGGTGGGGATAATTTTGATGAACAACGGATACCACAGCATCATGAAATGGGCGCTGTGATGGACGACTCAGCAAAGAATTGGAGGATTTGAGAAGACATCATTCTTATATTTTGCGTAGAATAAAGAACTCAAAGAAAAGTTAAAAGAGATGGAGGCACAAGGAGCAGTTACGTGCAGCCAACCTTGAGAATGCCATACTCAAAGAAAAGCTGAAAGAACTCGAGGTAAAAGAAGCATAACAATGTGCAGTCAACGTTGTGATAGAGGGCTCTGTGCATGAACTGGAGGATTTGAGAAGACATCATTCTGATATTCTAGCGCAGAATGAAGAACTCAAAGAAAAGTTAAAAGAGATGGAGGCACAAGGAGCGCAGTTACGTGCAGCCAACCTTGAGAATGCCATACTCAAAGAAAAGCTGAAAGAGCTCGAGGCAGAAGAAGCGCAACAACGTGCAGTCAACGTTGTGATGGAGGGCTCTGTGCATGAACTGGAGGATTTGAGAAAGCAGAATTCTGTTCTTATTGCAGAGCTACATGCACAAGGTAAAATCTTTTCTATTTCAAATTTCTAATTTGTAATCTTCCAGGAGAATGGCTATTCTCCGTGTATTATACACAAGGAGAATGGCATTCTCCGTGTTATTTGAAACGGATAATTGCTATTCTCTATCATTTCGATACTGGGAAGGTTATTCTCCGTGTAATTCCAAACGGAGAATGATATTCTCCGTTATATTACACGGAGAATGTCATTCTCCGTGTTAGATTCACATCATATATTTATTGTTGTTTGTTTATTTCAGTGCAAACAACCGAGCAACTCAGAGAAACAAATAAAAGGCTCGTTGAGGAGAAAAGGGAGCTTCAAAATAAAGTTGAATGTTAATATTGAAGCCATTGAAAAGGATGGAAAAATGTTGATCTCGAAGCCATGGTTGTAGCATTGCAGCATCAGGAGATTCAAGTAGCCGCTGAACTTGCTGCTCCAAAAGAAGCCAAAAGAAGAGGAGGTCGGGGGGAAAGAGGTTCAGAAAACTATCAGCGCCATTAGTCGTTGAAGATGTTACCCCTTGGAAAAGAATACAGTTGGAGAGGCTAATAAAAAGCGAAAGATTAATGCCGCTCCGAAATCCGAAGGAGATGCCAAAATGGCTGAATTAAAGAAGAACCGTGTCATACTAAGGGAATGCGATGAACTCTTACTTTGGAAAGATGCGGATGAAGAGCTGAAGAAGCAATACATCGACATTGTAATTCCAAAAAAGAAGTGTTTAGAGTATGAATTCTGAACCCTTTTTTCTTTTGTTTTTTCTAGACTTTTTTCACAATTATGTAATGAGAATCTATCTTTATTAATTTAATCTAAACTAAATTTATGTGCAGTGATATTGTACTTATTTTTGCCGAAAGAGGGTGAAAATGAAGTTACAGTCCAGCTGTCGGCAATAGACCTGCAAGACATACTCAACTATGAAGACATGGAGGCTGGTATACTGAACCTAATAATAAGGAAGCTGAGAGAAATTAAGACATTAAAAGAAGGTGTGCCCCTTCTAGTTCAAAGGACGTGCCATTGATCCAGAAGCAAAAACCGGCGCCCCAAACATTGAAACATAAGTGGTCTGTATTCTTGATGCCCCACACATTGGTATATCCAAACAGAAAAATCCATATTCATGTGTATGACAGAAAAAAATTCTTATGATATTATGTTTGTTTTGGGAAACAGAATATCGTTGAACGTGCCACTGAACCAGACGCAAAATCTGGCGCCCTTGAAGACTTCCAAACAGATGTAGTAGACTTCGTCATGGGTTTGGAGGACAACATAGAGTTGCTATTCATCCCACTCTTTAATTTACCCATCAGAGACTATACTCTGCTCACATTCAACTTTATCTCCTATGACTGGACACACCACAACTCCTTGAGGCAAACCACGTACGAAAAGAGCAAGGTGGATGCAGAATTAATGAAGAAGACCTTAGAGCCTATCGCAGGAGAAAAGTTGATATGATGAGGGAGAGATGCCCGACGAAGATGGAGTATGAGAGCAAAATGCTAAATTGTTCTCCAAATGCCTACAACAACAGGCACCCAACTACCTCTTGTACACGGCGTATTATATGCAGAGGTTGATGACTACTCCCTTCGAAATATCGGAAGGAAATGACGATGACACTCACCAGGAGATTACAATGATAAGATTGGTATGGGCTAAGAAGTTGCTTTCAAGCGAATATGTAACACGAACCAAGCAATGACATTGTAAAACAACAATGTAATTATGTAATTGGGCAAGGAACTTCTGTCTTTTATAAGCTCTGCTTTTATAATAAAATTGTTTTTGAATTACATTTACATTGTCAAAACCATGAAAAGTTTGACTTTTATTTACATATGAAAGTCTGAACTACTACATAAAATCCTACAACCAAGAAAAAGTTGAATAAGACGGAGAATTCCATTCTCCGTGTCATTTGAAATGGTGAATGATATTCTCCGTGTGGAATTAGACGGAGAATACCATTCCCAGTATTAAAACGATTAAGTAATGCTATTCTCCGTTTAATTTGAAATGGAGAATGACATTCTCCGTGTAGAGAATGTCATTACCAACCATAAGAATGGCCATTCTCCATTGTAATTAACTCGGAGAATGATCATTCTTCGTTTCAAATTAAACGGAGAATGGCTATTCTCTGTTTTATATCGACAGAGGACAGTTGACAGAAACCTTTTCCGTTTGGTCTACTCTGTCTTTTCTAATAAAATCATTTTTGGGCAAGGAACTTCTGTCTTTTATAACGTCTGGTCTGCTCTGTCTTTTATAATAAAATCATTTTTGAATTACATTTACAATGTCAAAACCAGGAAAAATTTGACTTTTATTTACATCTTGTGCCTCAAGGAATTCTTCTTGCTCTTGCTCTGACGATGCACGATGAAGTAATTTGCCTCAAGGAGTCATCCAACGGTTCCTATGTTCTGACGATGCATGATGAAGTGATTTGCCTCAGGGAATTCCTTTGCCTCAAGGTGTTCCATTGCTTCGATGATGCACGATGAAGTGAATTCAGTTCATCGTGCATCGTCGGAGCAATGGAACTCATTGAGGCAAAGGAATTCCTTGAGGCAAATCATTTCATCATGCATCGTCAGAGCATAGGAACCGTTGGATGACTTCTTGAGGCAAATCACTTCATCGTGCATCGTCGGAGCATAACAAAAACTGGGCCGTGGCGATCCTGGACCCAGTAACCAACATCATGGTACACAGTCGATGAAGTGCACGAACACGAAAACTCGGCACATCTCAGACTTCTGATGAAGTGCACGAACATGGAACACCGTGCATCGTCAGAGCAAATCACTTCATCGTCAACGAGCCAAGGAGGAGCTTGAGACGAAGGAACTCCTTGAGGCAAAGGAACACCGTGCATAGTCCGAGCGAATCAACGTACGGACGCTTCGACAGAGTGTGGGTTGGCAATCAATCCAAACCCTGGGGCTCTTCCAGAAACCAACATTATGGCACACAGTCGATGAAGTACATGAACACGGACAGTCCACTAGGCACATCTCAGTCTTCTGAAGGACTTCACCACCAAAGCTTATTCGAACGAGGAGATCGACAACCAAGAGAAAGCGTCTTGTCAAGATGGGGGATCGGTAGAGTCCATCTCCATAAGAAAAGCTAAGTGAGACGAGAACAAACTCTCCCTACACTACTGCCATTTATAAGCAAGGAACAACTCGAACTCATGCGCCAAGTGACAGTCACTTCGAATTCAATTCAATTAATTTGCATTAATACCAATGAATCTGCCCCTTCTCAAGTAAAGCTAAGTAAGACGAAAACAAACTCTCCCAACTACTTCCATTTATATGCCATTAATACCAATGAATCTGCCCCTTCGAATTCTGCCAACTTTGAAGAGGGTTTCAATTTTACTCTTTTCAAGTACATAGTCCTGTTACCAAGTCGTCAAACGTGAAAAATTTGGGATGGCAAAAATACGAGTATATAACGGCTCAATGCAAAAAAATACGTTCAAAAATTTAATCTAATTTTCGAAAAATGGAAATATTGAGATTAGAAACTTCACAGTCTTAAATATGTTATCAAATTTTGTTAATTAAAATGTTTCCACAACGTTTTTTTGTGCCAATTAAACGGAGTATGGCATTACAAGAGTTAAAAGGAAAGAAAATGTTATTCTCTGTGTTTTATTAAACGGAGAATAGCATTCTCCGTTTTGAATTACACGAAGAATAGCATTCCCAGTGTTAAAACGATTGACGATTCTATTCGCCGTTAAATTTGGAACGGAGAACGGCATTCTCCGTTTAATTTGAAAGGGAGAATAACATTCCCAGTGTTAAAAACACATTAGAATGTTCATTCTCTGTTTTAATTTAAATGAAAATGATATTTTTCGTGTCATTTGAACGGAGAATGTTATTCTTCATTTTGAATTGCACGGAGAATGCCGTTCCCAGTATTAAAACGATTGAGAATGCTATTCTTCGTTTAATATGAAACGATTGGGAATGACATTCTCTGTGTTAAATTACACGGAGAATGTCATTACCAGTGTTAAAACCCATAAGAATGGCCATTCAACGTCTTAATTAACTGGGAGAATGATCATTCTCCGTTTCAAATTAAACGGAGAATGGATATTCTCTGTTTTATATCGACGGAGGATAGTTGACAGAAACCTTTTTCGTTTGGTCTGCTCTGTCTTTTCTAATAAAATCATTTTTGGGCAAGGAACTTCTGTCTTTTATAACATCTGGTATGCTCTTTCTTTTATAATAAAATCATTTTTGAATTATATTTACATTGTCAAAACCAGGAAAAGTTTGACTTTTATTTAAATATGAAAGTCTGAACTACTACATAAAATCCTACTACCAAGAAAAAGTTGAATGTGAGCTGCGTGCGGACATCGCAGAGCAATGGAACTCCTTGAGGCAAAAGAATTCCTTGAGGCAATAACTTCATCGTGCATCGTCAGAGCAATGGAACTCCCTGAACAAAGGAACTCCGTGCATAGTCAGAGCAATGGAACTCCCTGAACAAAGGAACTCCGTACATAGTCAGAGCAATGGAACTCCTAGAATAAAGGAACTCCGTGCATAGTCAGAGCGAATCAAAGTACGAGCGCTTCGACAGAGTATGGATTGGCAATCAACCCAAACCCTGCGGCTCTTCCAGTAACCAACAGGAAAGAGTCTTGCCAAGACGGGGGGATCGGTAGAGTCCATCTCCAGGATGAAGTGAATTACTTTGCAAGGTGCTCCGCCTCAAGGAATTCCTTTGCAAGGTCCTTTGCTCTCAAGGAATTCCTTTGCTTCTGTTCTTGTGCCTCAAGGAATTCATCTTGCTCTTGCTCTGACGATGTACGATGAAGTGATTTGCCTCGAGGAGTCATCTAACGGTTCCTATGCTCTGATGATGCACGATAAAGTGATTTGCCTCAAGGAATTTCTTTTCCTCAAGGAGTTCCATTCCTCTGACGATGCACGATGAAGTGAATTCAGTTCATCGTGCATCATCAGAGGAATGGAACGCCTTGAGGCAAAGGAATTCCTTGAGGCAAATCACTTTATCGTGCATCGTCAGAGCATAGGAATCGTTGGATGACTCCTTGAGGCAAATCACTTCATCGTGCATCGTCGGAGCATAACAAAACCTGGGATGCGGCGATCCTGGACCCAGTAACCAATATCATGGCACACAGTCGATGAAGTGCACGAAGACGAAAACTCGACACATCTCAGACTTCTGATGAAGTGCACGAACACGGAACACCATGCATCGTCAGAGCAATCACTCATCGTCAAAGTACCAAGGAGGAGCTTGAGACGAAGGAACTCCTTGAGGCAAAGGAACTCCTTGAGGCAAAGGAACACCGTGCATAGTTCGAGCGAATCAACGTACGGGCGCTTCGACAGAGTGTGGGTTGGCAATCAACCCAAACCCTGGGGCTCTTCCAGAAACCAACATCATGGCACACAGTCGATGAAGTGCACGAACACGGACAGTCCACTAGGCACATCTCAGTCTTCTGAAGGACTTTACCACCAAAGCTTCTTCGAACGAGGAGATCGACAACCAAGAGAAAAGCGTCTTGCCATGGCGGGGGATCGGTAGAGTCCATCTCCACAAAAAAGCTAAGTGAGATGAGAACAAACTCTCCCTACTCTACTGCCATTTATAGGCAAGGAACAACTCGAACTCATGTGCCAAGTGGCAGTCACTTCGAATTCAATTAAATTAATTTGCATTAATACCAATGCATCTGCCCCCTTCTCAAGTAAAGCTAAATAAGACGAGAACAAACTCTTCCAACTACTGCCATTTATATGCCATTAATACCAATGAATCTTCCCCTTCGAATTCTGCCAACTTTGAAGAGGGTTTCAATTTTACTCTTTTCAAGTACATAGTCTTGTTACCAAGTCGTCAAACGTAAAAAATTCGGGGATGGCAAAAATACGAGTATATAACGGCTCAATGCAAAAAAATACGTTCAAAAATTTAATCTAATTTTCGAAAAATGGAAATATTGAGATTAAAAACTTCACAGTCTTAAATATCTTGTCAAATTTTATTAATTAAACATGTTTCCACAATATATTTTGTGCCAATTAAACAGAGTATGGCATTACAAGAGTTTAAAACGAAAGAAAATGCTATTCTCCGTGTTTTATTAAACAGAGAATAACATTCTCCGTTTTGAATTACACGGAGAATAGCATTCCTAGTGTTAAAACGTTTGACGATTCCATTCGCCGTTTAATTTGGAACAGAGAACGGCATTCTCCGTTTAATTTGAAACGGAGAATAACATTCCCAGTGTTAAAAAAACATTAGAATGTTCATTCTCCGTTTTAATTTAAACGGAGAATGATATTCTCCGTGTCATTTGAACGGAGAATTCTATTCTCCGTTTTGAATTGCACGGAGAATGCGTTCCCCGTATTAAAACGATTGAGAATGCTATTCTCCGTTTAATTTGAAACGATTGAGGATGCTATTCTCCAACCCTATTGTGAGCATCTGCCCCTTCAAATGACTTTTATACATATAAAAAAGAAGTAAAAAGTTGTCTTGGAAGTTGAATAAATGTATTTTTATCTAATTGTCTTCTCAAACTTTTACATTGGAGAACATATCTTTTATCTAATTGTCTTGTGTGAATGACATCTTGCCACATAAGAAAGACATTGTCTTAAGTCAACGACGTTTCATTTGATTCTATTTGCTCTTTGTCGCTATTTTGCTTTCGTACTTTACAATTACGAAAATCGTGACCCGATTTTTTACAAACTCTACAAGTTCTAGGCTTCGGTATAGTCTGACTTACTGTAGGCTGGCTTGATTTCCCTTGAGAAGGCCTTCCTTTTGTTGCTACCGGATTTAGCTTTTTTAAAGCTTCATGCACTCCATGAACTGCATCAGCTACCATTTGTTCTTCTTCACCAATATCGGTCACCATTTCTTTCAACTCCATCAGAACAGACGACATCAACTCCGTTCCCCTCTCTTGAATTTTGCTTATTTTTTTACAATAGTATGTAAACAAATTAACTTGTTCATTAATACCACCATACCTTCTGCTCTCAATAATGTCTCAGTGGATGAATCTTCTTTCTGCGCCAGGTCCGGAGAGATAACTCTCTTTGCAATCCTTGAGCCAACGAGATTTTATCAAGTTTTTTGGAATATCTCCAATTTGCAATCTCTTCATTGCTGAAAAAATATGCCTACAAAGAATCCCCTTGGTCTCCATCCACAAGCATTCACATTTTATGATGTTGTCGGCCCGATCAAATGTAACCTTCCGGTTGACACTGTTGGCGACGTATACTTTTGGATAGTGCAAACTTCTGCCTCACTTATGATGTGATGATGGATAACAGTATATGCATCAGAACATGTGATTTTCTTTCTTACCTCTATAAACACTGTTTTAGTATAAATTGCGACAAATTTATCTTCTATCACGGCCATGCTAGTTTGATTCACAACTGGTGTTGAGAGTTTATTAGTGACATGCTTACTCATCTGGATGTAACGTAAGGCCGCCAAATTGTAGTCACAATTTTGAAGGGCCTTCCATAGTGGCAGCTTCTCATTCAAATTTTTTTTCATAAATGCGTTCACAGATTCACATCTATTTGTTGCAGTAGAACAACCAAAATAATTTCCACGTAAGAATATGTCCGCCCATCGCTGCCTCGTTCTGTACAATGTAGTGGTCTACTCATTGTTCTCTACATTATAATCCGTTAGCATCTGCTGCCAACGGTTTTTAAATTCTTCGACTGAATAGTACCTGTTTAGAAAACGTGGACAATAACTAAAGTTGTAATATTGTAACAACAACATACTTCAAAGTAAAGTAGCAAGTGTGCGATGTACCTTTTAATCAGAAGACTCAATTTATTTGCAAAACCCTCTCGGTGTACATGTTCGGCTGGATTGTTTAGGATATGCCATGAGCACGTTCGATGAACTACGTTGGTCATTAAATCCTCAATTGCCTTATTCATGGATCTGCAATCATCCGTGAAAACTGTCACTGGTAATTTGCTATTCATACACTCTTGGAATTTTTCTAAAACCCAAGAATATGTCTCTGCAGTCTTATTATGGATCATTGCAAACCCAAACACACAAGTCATTGCATGATTGTTTGTACCCACTAGAACCACCAATGAAATTTGACTTATATTTATTTATATGTAGAATCAAATGCTAGTGAATCTCCAAATAATTCGTAATCGAAATGACATGCATCGTCAGCCCAAAAGAGATGGGTCAATCTGGAATCTTCGTCTACCTTGTACGCGTAGAAGAAATCTGTGTCAATGCTTTCCTTAGATTGAAGAAATCTAAGTGTTGTCGTAGCATCAACATCGTCTAGTGCTGTACTATCTTGAGCTAGAGCGTTGTATAAATCCTTTTTCGTCCATCCAACCTTAGCCCAGCCACCTTTCTTGTGGACAATTAAATTCCATATCTGTCCAGTCC
Organism: Iris pallida; assembly: GCA_029216955.1. Taxonomy (NCBI): domain Eukaryota; kingdom Viridiplantae; phylum Streptophyta; class Magnoliopsida; order Asparagales; family Iridaceae; genus Iris; species Iris pallida. Next base: position 32,511 of record JANAVB010034132.1, read on the forward strand.
CCATCCCTGATTGCTTCATAAGCTTAATTTCTTCCAACTCTGTGGGTGATATCTTACGATGGGATCTCAAAAAAATTGTTTCATAATCATTCGCCAGGCTATGGTTGTGAAGTACATGAAATTTTTGGATGCCTCACATCTTTGTAGAATTGGTGTACCCAATACGAAAAATTGCTTTACAACCACTTCTGCTTTCACTTCTTGGCTCACGAACGCTGTTAGGAGCTTTATTGTATTTCTTGTGTCTGAATCCCACATTCGAACAACACCAACTACGGACCACCACCATCCCAGATTTGTTTTTCTTTACTTCGTTCTTTCTAATACTGAAACCATATGCTTTTGAATATATCCGGTAGAATGTCTCTGCCCCTTCAATAGAGTTGAACTGTAAGCCAACAATATCATCTTCTAAGAGTTGTTTTGGATCTTTGTTAATATTGGTAGACTGCAATATTTTTTTCATCGTCACTGCATCGAATCCAATGGAGATTCACCGTCGTCCCTAAGAACAGAATAAAACAAAATAAATATGAGAAATAAATGTAAAATATAATATATTTCTTAAATCCATTAGAAATGGTGATGCGAAATAGCATTTCGTTGTTTGCGTTGATGGCGTCGTCATCGTTATGATGCATTCTTCCATTGTTTTCTTCATCTTGTTCTTTGTTGTCTCCTAAGTTAACAGCTTCCAAACTTGATCATCATCCAAATCATCTGACACTGCTCTTAAAACGAAGCTTTCTTCATCGAATAAATCTTCCACACGACTATCAGTTTCTCCATGTGAAGTCGACATTGAAGAAAATAGAGTGTGTTAGAAACCAATAGAAGAAACGAAGGACAAGAAACAATACAAGAAGAAAGAGTAATGCTATTCGTACCTCCAAATTATCCCTCTAATATATAGCCCTCCCATCTGATGTGGCATGTTAAATAATATTTTGTGTCATCTGACATGACTGATGACATGGCAAATTTTAATCCAAAAAGTTAACTACCCAATTTTCTCCATAATAAGTTAACGTTAATATCAATGTTAATTTAATGTTAATATTAATTTATGTTAATATTAATATTAATGTTAATGTTAATATTAATATTAATATTATTGTTAATGTTAACGATAATATAAATTTTAATGTTAATGTTACATTAATTTTAATGTTAATTTTTATTTTTAAAAAAATTTGCCATGTCAGCTGCCAGATCAACATATCACGTCAGCTGCCACGTAAGGAGGGACAGTTTAAAAGTATAATTTGGAGGTACAAAAAAGCATTATTAAAAAAGAAACAACTTCCAGCAAGGCAACAACACAACCTTTTCATCTTCCTTGTACCTCCGCCACGTGGCCCTCTTTTGATGGCTCATGAAAATCTTGAGTGATTCTAGAAGCAAGCATAATTTTAAGGAAACAACTTCCAACAACACAACTTTTTCGTCTTCTGGGTACATGTATTATTAAATTGTGTAGCTAATAACGCATGAGGATACATGCAGCAGCATTCTCCACGTGGCCCTCTTCTGTAGGATAACGCATGCAGCAGCATTTAATGCTACACAACCCTATTGTCTTGTTATGTGTTGTGTATCCTATGTTACATGAGGCACAAGACAATATCTTGTATAGGCGGCAAGATTATATTCACAAATGATAATAAGTTTAAAAAGTCATCTCCAATGCAAAAAAGTATTAAGAAGACAATACAAAGTAATTTTTACAACTTCCAAGACAACTTTTACTCTTCTAATGATATGGTATCAGTGTTTATTATTAAATTATGTAGGATAACGCATGTAGCAGCATTTAATGCTACGTGATCTGTTGTGTAAATATTTCTAATGATATGGTATTAGTGAACACAACCTGTGAGAGAGAACCCGAGAGAGAGAGAGAGAGAGGGAGATGGGATAGAGAGAAAGGATCGAGCTCGACTAGATTTTAAACTTAAAATTCAATTTTTTGTTTTCATTACTAATAACTAGTTCGCACGTACGAGTTTAGACGAACACTAACCGAGCCCGAGCAACGTGACATCAGCTAGGTTTCTAATACCGTGGCATTCTTGTTAATTTAAAATTTACAATATTATTGAAACTAATATTAATACTAAAATTTAAAATAGTTTTTGATTTAACATTTACTTCAAACTAGTTAAAGTTAAAAATGTATTCTTTTTTATTTAAAATGTAATTGGAACTACAATTAATATTAACATTCACTTGTCCCGTAGTTTAAGTCGTATTTCACTGCTTCTTGCTTAAGTCTATGCACCCAAAGACCTTAATTGTTCAAGTCGAACGCGTGCACAACACGTTCCCTCGATACAAGGCTTGACGTAGCCCTTGCTTGTCAAGTCGTTGCATGTACACATTAGAAAAGAGTTTTGTTGGGCTATCAAAGTATAGCAAGCACCGTCCTGTGTTACGTGTATTTGTTAAACAGTGAAAGGGTTGTGAAAGCCACTGGCAATGTCAAGCCGTCATGGAGTATAGCTGGGTTTAGACGGCGACCCTTTTGCGGCGGGCCGATTCGGTCCCTTGGCCTAGGAATGGATTGGTTGAAGGAGCAATACACAAGAATAGACTACTATAGTGACAGGATTATTTTTGGTATTTCCGGTGAGGCAGAGTTTTCATTTTTCGGTGAGGCAGAGTTTTCACCATCGACTGATTCTAGGGACGACACCAGTATCGGAGAGAGTCTACAGGATGGCACCATTAAAGTTTGAAAATCTTGTACAAGATGATTGAAGAACTCAGAACCAAGGGATTCATTCGTGCTAGGGATCGCCTTGGGGAGCACCGATGCTTCTTGTGAAGAAGAAGGATGGTACGTCAAGATTATGTGTTGATTATCGTACATTGATGACTTATTTGATCAGCTCAAGGGAGCGGCTGTATTCTCGAATATTGACTTACGGTGAGGGTACCATCAGATCAGAGTCAGAGAGCAAGACATCCCGAAGACAGCATTCAGATCGAGGTATGGACATTGGAGTTCCTTGTTATATTTGGAGCGACCAATGTAGCCGTATTCATGGACCTCATGAATCGTATCTTCATGCCCTATTTGGATCAGTTCGTGATAGTGTTCATAGACGACATCTTAGTCTATAGCAAGAGTGAGGCAGAGTAGCAGCATCTTCGTGTAGTTCTTTAGATACTCAGGGAACACCAGTTGTACGCGAAGTTCAGTAAGTGCGAGTTTTGGCTGGATGTATCTCGTACTTAGGTCACATCATCACCAGAGGGTGGAAGTGGACCCCCAGAAGATAGTGGCCATAGAGTCAATGGCCAGTACCTAGCACCGTCGCAGAAGTTCGAGTTTCTTTGATTCTACACTATTATGAAAAGCATTCATTTACTTCACATATTGATTTTGAAGTAGAGGGACGAGGCGAAGGAGGTCAGCCACTCGCCTTAGACTTGCTTCAAGCGAGCGACTGGTTGGCTGCTGACGTCGCCTACGCGATCACCTGCAACCCGCTGAATATGGGACTTGGTTCCAAAGAAGCCATTCCATAACGTGGAATGGATCTTAATTCAACCGTTCCCGTTCGATCGACCCGGCCGATTCCGACCTATCGGTCCCAACCGAATCGGTAGCGACATTGTTCCTTTCGCGCACCCCATGGACGAAAACGGGGGTCGATGTAGGGACGGGGCACTACAACAATCTCAAAGCTCGTCATATAAAGTATGACTTGGGCGATGGAAACACTGTGCCATGTACCGAGTTTGTGCTACAACTTGGTTTCGGTAGAGGCTGGCAGATGATGGCATTCCAGTCTGTTTGGGGACAAAGATGCAAGAGTTACGTTGGCCAAAGGTAAGCTTTGAGTCGATTGGAATCTATGAATCGAATCGATGCAAAGGATAAGTCCCGTTTGAGCAAGTGCTGATTTTAGTTGATCTGGTGTGCAGGCTATGCTTTTACGCTGGACGATAAGAGGTCGACATTTTGCCTTATTCAGTAAAGTGTCCGCAAAACCAAATCGTCGCCTTGCAACGGAGTGTGGCATGGGCGCGGTAGGCCAAATCAACCGAGTAGTTCAAAGGAGGGAATTATGTATGGTATTTATGGTGCACATCATTAGGACGGGTTGCGACCGTCCAGTGTTGTGATAAGCTATGATATCAGTAAGTTTGGGATCCTTCGGATATTGGGCTAGCAACCCGTATCGAAGCGATCATAGGCTTACACATAAGGATGCCAAAGATGCATTACGGTGCGAAACACCGTGACCTTCATAGATAAGGGCCGTGGGCTGAGATTAGCGCTGGGTGCAGGCGCAGGCCTGCCACCCTTATGCATATGTTTAAGTTTACGGTTGGTTGGTTGAGTGAAATGATATGATTTCTTATGTAAAGTTCTAACCTTGCAGGCTAGGCAAATGGGACAGAGATGAGCACGATCACTATGTTTATGTTAAGATTATGTCTAACTGTATCTGCGCAGGGACACGGTAGTGGACAAGTTCAGGATATGTTCGGCTCGAGGCGGGGCTCGGCTTGGACGTGCCGAGGCATGGAGTCCTTAGCGTTCAAGAGGAGCTACCGCATTGGCGTTCGGACTTGCGACATGGAGATGTTCAGCCGAAGACTACTTGTTGGCTATAAAGAGGCATAATGTATGGAACAATGTAATCCTTTGTGAGCTAGAGAGATCATGAGCGTTGTAGCCAATTGGCATGTTAATTAGTTGGGCTATTCAGAGCCATTGTAACCTTCAGTTCATTATCAATAAAAGGGATTCTTGTTGTACTACGTTTTCCTTCCGCTGCTTATGTTATCAATTTGAGCTATAAATACTATTGTGAATCTGTTATCTTGCCTTGCACGAGCGCAACTCCAGGCTCGTGCGGCATCACGCCCCAGCGAGGACGATGATTCGGGTGAAATCTAGCGAGGGCGAGCGATTTCCGGATCGGGGCGTGACAAAGGGTTCCCAACAGTTGACTCATCCAAGTCAATGGGGACTCCTATGGCAACAACGACAAAACTTGATAATGATGAAGACGGTATCTCGGTCGACATTCGTAAGTATCGAGGTATGATCGGAAAAATTTAACAGTAGCATTAATATTAAATCTACATTGGCTTTTCTGTTAATTTAAAATTTACAATATAATTGAAACTAATATTACGAAAATTATTTGGCTCCCAAAAAATTTGGGTGATACCATCTTCCATTATGTGGCATATGACATGGTTGCTAACATGACAGCTGACATGACAAAATTTAACAATAAAATTAATATTAAAATTAACATTAATAGTAAATAAATAATTTAATATTAAATTACATTAATTAATATTAACATTAACATTAATATTAACATTAATATTAATATTAACATTAACATTAGCATTAGCATTAGCATTAACATTAATTTAATATTAATATTGACATTAACATTAACATTAACATTAACATTAAAAAATTGGGTAATTAATTTTTGGGGTTAAAATTTGCCATGTCAGCTGTTATGTCATCTGCCATGTCAGATGCCACATAATGGAGATGGCATCACCCAAATATGTTGGGAGCCCAAACGACTAATTGCTAATATTAATACAGTGGCATTACCGTTATTTCCTAATAGATTCGTGCCTTGTTCGGTCACACCCCTCCACGAGGGTTACACCCCCGAAACGAGGGGTTAAATAGCCTTTTCCAAAGAAAAGAACCCATCCGACTAGAGAGAAACAAAGGAGAGAAGAAGAAGAACAGTCGCAAAGATGAGAGAGCAAGATCAAGAGCAACGATCAACTGCAGCGGATGGGCCGTCATCCCTACCGAGATTCTCTCTCGATGATACTGGTACTGTCGGGGATGCCGACGGACGATAATGTGCAACGTGGCCCCAGTTTGTCGTTCGTGGTGGAAGCGCTCAACGGTCCCTTAGACTATTGGTCTAACGTCGACTTGGTACAGTGGTGCCGGAGGACCCAGCAAACCGCTGAGATTAGTTTGACCGTAAAGAAGCTCGTGGCTCGCAGTGGGGGATATCTACGGTCCTTCTCCGCGTACAAGCTCGACGAAGCAGCCTTCCTTTGCATGTTTAAGGCCTGTGCAAAATTTTATTTGGTCTTATTCTAATACTTTATTTTTTCTATTACAAAATTTTACGTATATTTGTTAATTTCTATTGATGTTTTCCATTTTTATAATACAGTGGGAAATTTCTAAGGGTGCTGCGCATTCCGAAGTGCGACGTGAGTGATGAAACTTTCGTGAGACACTTGGAGTTTCTTCCGGTGCTGGAAGAACTCGACATTAGCTACTGCCTCTATATCACGTCGACTGGATTTTTTGCCGGAAAGTATTGCCACCGTCTGGTCAAGCTGAGGAGGAACATCCCTCCATATTTCATGCTCAGGAACAGATTCGTGCTGAACACGCAGAACGAGACGGAGGGAAAGGCCGTGGCTGATTCGATGCCGCGTCTCGAGCACCTACAGATGGGATTCGGCATGTTCAATGGAGACACGCTGCGATCTATCATATGCAACTGCAAGGGTCTTCGCGTGCTCGACATACGTGGGTGTTTCAACGTGCACTTCGACGACGACCTCAGGAAAATTTATGATTTAATACAGACGTTTAAATGACCCTTTGATGATGTAATCCCAGGGGAACCTGGATACGAGATGTATAGTGATTTAGATATCATCAATCATTCCTGGGGTGAATGGTGAAAACATTAGCATGCATGCTGCATGCATGCATTTCTTTATATTTTTCACTAGTCTACATATACGTACTTTGTACGTATTTTAATTAGAAATTATAAAGTCAGTTGTCATCTTTTCGTCTTTTTAGGTGACTATTTATATGTCAAGAGATTCGAAGTACAATTTTTTTTAATTTTTATTTTCTATTGAGACTAATAACCTTTAGAAAATGGTAATGAAAAATAAAATTTATTACCATTGGAACATAATGTTATATGGAAAAATAAAACTTGCATGCAAACTTTATTCCTTTGACTCTTAAACATAAATGACATGCAAGTTGACATAATAACATCATGTTTACAAATACTCAGGGTATTTTAGGAATTCAAAAGTTTCACCACCAACTTTTCTTATATAGTAGAATAGAAGAATAGATAGATATAAAAACGTATAATATGAATTTTATCCAATTATAGTTAAATACGCTTCTAACTCATTTGGTTAAGGTGCAAGGTATTTTTTTGAGTTCGATTCTCCATTTTGACAAAATTTTACTTTTGTCAATAATTTTTTACATGATTATTTTTTTTAAAATAAAATGGACTGTGATATAATGACGCCTAAGACGGCTCACTTCTGAGCCGTTTTGAAACCTCATTATATAGTGGATGATATGATATCAGTATCTTAACATTAATACAACATCTCAGTGTAATCATATCAAAGAGATTTCGACATTTCCCAACACAGATTTTACCTTCTTCACGATGAATTCTGGCGGTGCAAATTCACTCATATTAGTGGTATCAGTGCCATTCACCATAATTAATGGTGATCGATACGAAAACATTGGTTTCTTTTTCACAACCCTTTAAAATCTATTTATACAGCCAAACAGCCAAATTATTCATCTTCCAGCCTTCAAAACCAATTTATATAGATTCAAACAAAACTAAATAGCCAAACTATTTAAAATTCACAACCCTACAGAACAGTCTCAAATGTACCATTCTTCGTCCTAAATGTACCATTCTCCGTCCTAAATGTACCATTCTCGTCCAACATGTACCATTCTTCGTCCTACATTTACCATTCTCCGTATTAGAGGAACAGGAATGGCCATTAACCGTCCCAAATTGTTCCATACTAAGTTAAAAGCATATAATAGCACCCAAGAAATGTTAACAAAAGAAAATTATACAGAACCCACACCAGACTCGAACCTAGGCCTTCCATGTAAAAGCCAAACACACAACCAACTAAGCTTGGAATAAGAAGAGTTACTGGAGGTCATTGAATATCCCCAACTTCCAATAAGGAATAAGAAATTGAATACCCAACTTCCAATAAGACATAAGAAGAGTCGGTTAGGAACGTGTATATATATACATAGGGGTCCCTATTCATTTGAGTAGGTTGCACATTTAACATGGCTCCAAAAAGATCATCTAGTTGGAAACCATGTTCAGAGTCTTCTTCCATCGTCGCCGAGCCTCTCCGCATGGAGCACCCTCTGCGCCGCCTCCGGCCCATGACTGCTGGCAGAGGCTGCAGACTTCCTGACCTCCTACGGTTGTCAATTGAGGTCATCGCTCGACCTCTTCATCCGGCGCCCAACTTTGACCTGTTGTCGATCACTACGGAGGAACGGCTTCTTGGAGAAAAGGGAAGGGTTGCACGCCTGTGCCATAGGACGGGTGTGTGCACTCTGCAGGACTTTGCGGAGATCCTTCGCGAGGCTAGTGAGGGGTAGACCCCTTATTTTTTTATTTTTTTAGTTTTTTGCAGTTTTTTTCTCCTCTTGTATCCTTCGTCGGAGAATGTTCCGACGACGAAGCTGGGATTTAATGCAACATAATATTTTGTTAACTCAATTTGGTTTCGGCTACAAGCGACTAACTATTTTATCTATTTTTCAATTACAAATCTTGTTACGCCAAATCCATATATCAGCGACGATATCCCCATCAATGACTTGTTACGTCATAGAATTGATTATGCTGCCAACGTCAATCTTCCGTCAAATCCATCTTAAATATGATTACAAAGTAAACTAGAGGACAACTTTGAGGGTTTCAATTTTATTTTCAAGTACATAGTCTCTTACCAAGTCGTCAAACGTGAAATATTCGGGATGGCAAAAATACGAGTATATAACGGCTCAATGCAAAAAAAATACGTTCAAAAATTTAATCATATATTCGAAAAATGGAAATGTTGAGATTAGAAACTTCACATTCTTAAATATGTTGTCAAAACAAATTAGAATGTTCATTCTCCGTTTTAATTTAAATGGAGAATAACATTCCCAGTGTTAAAAACACATTAGAATGTTCATTCTCCGTTTTAATTTAAACGGAGAATGAATTCTCCGTTTCATTTGAAACGGAGATGATATTCTCTGTGTTGAATTACACGAGAATATCGTTCCCAGTATTAAAACGATTGAGAATGCTATTCTCCGTTTAATTTGAAACGGAGAATGGCATTCTCCTTGTTAAATTACAATGGTCCAGATTTGGGATGTATCGATACATCCATTTTTTGTGCTAAATTTTTCAATAATTTATACGGAACACGAGGATATATACTAATAATGGTAATAAATTTAATTTTGGAAAGTAGTTTTTAAAATTAGGGTCTCAAAATTCCAAAGGTTTATGTAGTCTTTTCACATGGATATATACTAGTAATAATAGTAATAAATATAATTTTGGAAAGTAGTTTTTAAAATTTAATAGTAATAAATTTGACCGTCTTATACTAGTTAATAGTAATAAATTTAATTTAAGACTCAAAACTATTCTAATTTTTTCCACTTTCTAAGGTCATATAAAGACGGTCGAATTTTCTTCTCTTCTCTCAAACCCTCTTCGTTCTCCCAAACCCTCTCCCAAACCCTCTTCTAATCAAAATGCTGCCGAAGAAACAACGACCGTCTTCGAAGGGGAAGAATCCACAAAGGGATGCGATACAGGCCCGAAGGGCAGAACTTGCAAGGGCGGCAAAAACTAAGATTATTGTCGCTAGGGCAGAGGCGGAAGCAGCTGCTGCAGCAGCGACGATGAAAGCGGAGACGGCAGCCAAGCCACATGCAAAAAGGCTAAAAAAACTTATTGCTCGACAAAGACCAGAAAATCTATATCGATACAGAGTCGTCGGAAGACTCAACTTATGAAGATCAAAGGCGTACTCAAGTGAAGGCTAAGGTGGCAACGGATACAGAGTCATCAGCGTACTCTGAGGATTTTGAATCCTCATCAGAAGAGAAAAATAAAGAGGAAGAGCAATCATCAAATAAGTACCAGGATGGAGAGAAGGTAAAAAATTTTAAAGACTCTAAATCTAAGAAGATTTACAACAAATATTTTAAGAAAAGGCTGTTATGCCTGAAAGATCAATTAAGATGGATGATGTCGAAGACGAAGCTTTCCTGGATATATTGTAATTCTATCAATTGGAGAAACTGAACAAATCCTGTCTTGAGAAATCTCCCAAACAATAGTAAGAGAATTTTACTCAAATCTTTCGGCTGAAATTAAAGAAAAAGAAGAGGATCAACAACTGGTGTTTCTGAGGGAAACTGATTATGGTAAATGTTGTTGTCATCAACAAATTTTATGGATTTGATCCAGTTCCTGAGTTTGATATGAAAGATATTGATAATGTTTCCATGAGGGATGCAATTCATGAGATTACAGGTGTATCAGTAGGTGCCATGACCCCTCAAAATGTATACAAAGATCAGTTAAATTTTTTATATAAATTGTTGCATGCCTACGTATCTCAAACACTCAACCCTACTGGACATGAGTTTTCCATCCATCCCGAGAGAGTAAAATTTATTTATTTTATGGGGAAGAAAAAAGGATGGATATAGGTTCCTACATGTTCAGTAGAATGATGCATATCGTGGGAAAACCAACTGCAAGGATAGCTCTCCCTTTCGGAGGATTTGTTTGCTCGATGGCTAGTAAACATTCTGTCCCAAGCTTAGCAGGGGATGTTTATATTAAAAACAAAGGTCCCATGAGAAAACTAACCTTCACTCGAATGTTTAAAAATGGGCAGCAGATGCAAGCAAACCATCAACATCTGGAAAACCATCAACTTATGGAATCAAAAATACTAAGGACAGGGTTGATGATCTATACAATTTTGTTGCTGCAAACGTTGAGAATGTCTTCAAAGAGATGAAGACTATATCCGACAACCAAAATTGATTCTGGATAAGATTAACCAGATAGAGGTTGAATTTGCTGACCAAGAATAAGATTTCCCTTTTCTCGTGAAGAAGGTAAATGGGGCTAGCCCAAACTCTTATGTAAAAATACACACTGTGCACATTGACACTTTAATGCTAGCCATCACTTTGATACTTCTATTTATGTTACTGGATGTCATTTCTACGTATACAGTGAGTCCATACTGACTATAATTTTTCTTATTCCGTCCCTCAAGGTGTAGGTGAAGGATATTTTGAGGAAGAAGAAGAAAAAAAAAGATGAAGAAGAAGATGGAGATGGCTATGAAGATTCATCTTTGAGTTTTGAAGCTTTTATTTCAATTTGGAAGTAATATTTGAATTGTAATATGGTTATGAATATTTGTTGGTCTTGGCGGTGTAACTAAATTTGTTTTTGAAATATTGTAAGACTAAACTTTTCGCTTGTAGTAAGTGCATAGTTCATAATTTGTTTGGAAAATGTAATATGGTCTTGAATTTATAGTATGTCTGATATTTATTTGGATTATTATATTGTGAATTATGCAGGTTCTATGTTGAATTACACATGGATTGGGCAGATTACTGTAACGTGGATTATACAGTTTATTGGACTTGGAATGAAGTATACTTAATTTGCTTATGATTTTTTGGTTGAAGCGTTTATTTGATTTGCAGTTGGCCTTTACAGATGATATTGATATTTTGGTGTATTCCTTTGATATGCCCTTTACAGATTTTATGAGTCCTGGGTGCATTCCTAGGGTTTACAGATGGCCTTATTACAGATGCATTCCTGGGATCACTAAAATTTATTTGATTTTTTAATGTGTTTTGCTTTCTGTAAAAAATTATTACATTGATGCCATCAGTATGAATTCGATGCTAGTTTAATGCATAATGTAATCCTGCCTGTTCATCCCTTGTTATTGCTGAAGCAAAATTGTAATCCTGCATGTTCATCCTTTGTTATTGCTGAAGCAAAATTGTAATCCTGTCGGTTCATCCTTTGTTATTGCCATCAATACATCGACGCCATCAGTGTGAATTCGATGCCAGTGTAATACATAATGTAATATAAGAAAAATTCTCTTGGATAGTAGGTTAATTATATTAATGGCCATTCTCCGTGTTAAAAGCAAAGAGAATGGCCATTCTTCGTCTATTCGCCGTATTAAAAGCAAAGACAATGGCCATTCTCCGTGTTAAAAGCAAGAGAATGACCATTCTCCGTCCAAAAAATATATTCTCTTCGAAAATATTATCATTAGAAAAGTAAAAAATATTTCGTCTGATCAATACAGATTTTTTTTTAAAAAATATGTGAGCAGATGATCCGCCCAACCTCAGAAGCAGCTTTCCTCAGTTCACCACCACCACCATGACATGTAGCTTTATTAACAAAATATTAAATTGTTAGATGAAAAATAAAATTTCTGACATTGGCATCGACAGTAAAATTAGACCGGCGCCGCTGATACTTCTCCTTGTTCGAGGAGGTCTCGACGACGTCCGACGCGAACCGGACCGATTCTTCTCGGCGCAGCTGGTACTCCTTGTTGTTCTAGGAGGGCTCGACGACGTTCGACGCGATCCGGACCGATTCTTATTTCCTTCTTCATCTCCGTTTCTCTTTCCACCACCACCACCAACACCACCCACCATGGCTTGTTACCAAAAAAATTACGGTTCATATTAAATTAGATGGACGAAAGAGAGAGTAAATATGAGTTAATTTAGGGTGTTCATTGAGAAAATTAAAGTGAAGAATGACCTGCTAAAGCAAGTTACCAACAGGTCAAAAGTCTTAATCAGCATTAAATGATGTTTCTACTCTATTATTCAATCCGAACCATTGGATCAACATCAAATGGTCCAGATTTCGGATGTATCGATACATCCTTTTCCAGGAGATGTATTGTAGAACGACCCATATATATAAATATATATATATATATATATATATATATATATATATATATACACCGGAACAAAAGGGCTGCAGGTAACTGGGAAATTCTTCCCTCCCAGTGATCTAGATAATCAAGCTAGTTATTAATCCTTAATATTTTCATTCGGGATTCCGGGTATGGCATTCCGCAAAATCCATCCTAGACATGGTATGCAAGACTGGACAATACAAGGAAGTGCACTATAACAAGCCACAACAAGAAAATATAAAATTGGAAGCCAGGAGTACGCTACGAAGAGCCACTATCAAGATAACGGGAGTGCGCCATGACAAGCCACTATCATAAGGAAGGAAAAAGACATGTAACATGAGTGCACCACGACGAGCCACTATCAAGATTATCAAGATGAGATCATGTTGTCATGTTCAAGTCAAGTTCAATATTAACAAGTTATCAAGTCTGGTCGTCGCAAGTTAGGCTAAGTACAGATAACATGCCAAGAAGATAAAAAAACTATGATTGAAATTATCAGTCGCATATGAACTCCAATTAAGGTGAAACAAGAAAATTCTTGAAACTAAAAATTCTTGAAACCAAATCGAAGATCAATAACTTTCATGTTTTAAGTTTTATAAGATTCTAGCTATAAAACAACTTAAACAGGCAAAAACGGCTAAGTACAGGAAGGCGCAGTGCAGCCTGTACAGGAAAGAGCAGTACAGGAAAGCGCAGTGCAGCAGCAGTACGGAAAGTGCTGTGTATTGCATGAAAGTGCAGTGTAGTACAGTCTGTACAAAAAAGTAGTACAGTGTAGTCTGTGCAGGAAAGTGCAGTACAGTGCAGTCTGTACAGGGAAGCACGGTGTACTGCAGTCTGTGCAGGAAAGCGCATGTGCAGTCTGCAGAGGAAAGCGCAGGTGCAGTCTGCACAGAAAAGTGCAGGTACAGTCTGTACAGGAAAGTGCAGGTGCAGTCTGTACAGAAAAGCGCAGGTACAGTCTGTGTAGGAATGTGTAGGTGCAGTCTATACAGGCTGTGCACTAGAAGGTATGCAGGTTGTACAGTCTGCACAGAAAAGTGTACAGGGTGCACGCAAGTGCGTAGGTGCTGGCTT